>BQNB010102729.1:0-19326 GCA_026074375.1 Tanacetum coccineum | reverse complement strand
TAATTTTTCCAGGATTTTTATAATTAGTTTAGTATTTTTAAACATTTATTTTTATTAAAAACTTTAAAAAATCATAAAAAATAGAAAAATAATCAAAAAAATATAAATCTTTTTTAGAAAATTTTCTTTTATCATAAAGTTTCTAGGAAAATTAATTTTGTTTCCGTAGGGTTAAAATTGCAAAATTTCGATTTTTAAAGAGCGGGATTCGTTCCCGTTCACGTTTTTCGTGTTTTTAAGCTCATTTCAATTCCGTTTTTGTTCTAGTTTTCTTTATACTTACTTTTTAGTCAATTAGAGTCTATTAAAAGAGAAAAAAAAAATTCATTTTAGGTTTAATTTTGGAAATTTAGGGTTTTTAATCACCATTTAGGGTTTCCGTTTTGCGTTTTTAGCTAAAGTTTAATTTCCCGTTATTAAAGTTAAGTTTAATTGTCCTCTAATTTGCTCACTTTTAGGATTTTAGAAAACAAATCATCTTTGAACCAATTCAAATCATTGTCCAAGTACAAACGTGGTTTCAATTTCATAAATCGTTGGGGAATAACGACCCGGGAATCATACTTCCTGGTAAATATACGTATTATTATATATATTTGTGAAGATTCTCCTTACTACCTTTGTCCTCAAGGGTAGTTTGGTAAATTTCTATACTTATATTATTATACGTGTATATAGAATACTTGCAATCAGGCAACAATGCAGAAGCCAGTGGTAGTGCATCTAGGCAAGCACAACAAACAGAACTCGCAGTTGGTCAAGATGGTTAAGGTGGATTAGGTGTTGGTGCTGTTATATGTTTGTCTGCTGCTGTTGGTGAAGGTGGTGCAGGTGGTCCAGGTTGTGCAAGTGTTGCCAGTCAAGGTTCATCCCATAGTAGATGGACAAAAAGAAGAGTACAGACAGAAAGAATTAGTCCATAAAAAAGAACTCCCACTCAACCTGCAAGTCAACCTTCTACTAGTTCTCAAGTGCCAGTGAGTAAAACAAATAATGCAGATGGAAGAGAAATGGGTGATGGTGTACCAACACAGTCAATTGAACCAGGTAGTGCATGTGAATGGTCTTTTCTTTAATTCCAAAAACTAATTTGTTTTAGGAGAGTGTGTGTCTGTAATTCAAGTCCACATAAGTGGCAAACATCAAAGTCCACATCTGTGGCAACTGTCTAAGTCCTTTTAAAGGAAAAAATAAAAGTCCACTTAGGTGGCAAATGGATAATTGCACTTGTTTAGGACTGATTTAAGCTGTTTGTGACCGATTTAACTTATTTTGGAAAAAACTACTCAGTATCATGACAGGTTATACACAGTTGTCCATGATGTGGAAACCAATTTTGCCCGTTTGCAAAACCATATAAGTAGCATGAGAGGTTATACACAGCTTGATGTGGAAACCATGTTTGCCCGTTTGGTCCCTATATGTTGAGAATCATTTAGCCCATCTAGGATATGTTTTACAGACAACATTAATAAGCACAGCGGAAATCATAAAGAACAGTAATGTTGTTAAACAAGGTTTTAACCGAACGTTCATGCCTCATTATACACACTTGGTCCTTGAATTTTATAACCGGGTTTACCCGTTTAGTCCCTATTTAACAATGATTGTTGTTTGTTACATGTGTAACTACGTTTCGTATTTCCATTGGTGGACAAAAATGCTAGTCTCTTGGCGGGCTAATCTCTTGACGGGAAAATGAAGAATTGTGGTTTTCCTTACACGATTAGTCCCTGAGATCCAAATTATACACTATTGTACGATGCAAACTCATATACCCCATTAGTTACCCTCAAACACAGTAATTAAAATCGATTACCAGATTTACCATTCTTACACACTGTATTTCGCCCTCTGATTCTCACCTAACAATCTTAGTAACTCAAAACATGTGATAACGGTAACTTTCCTATGGTCGACGAAGAAGAAGTAACTTCTAAGAAATTAGCACTGATGGCTGAAGGAAATGATACAGTTAATTGAGTTCTTAAAAGAAATTGTAGTTACGCCCTTTGATTCTCACCCACCAGTCCCGTAATAACTAAAAACATGTCAGACAGTAATGGATAACCGTTAGTTTTATGATGGGCCGTAACGAGAAGACTTGATTTTTAAGAAAATTTCACCTATAGCTGAAGAAATCTTGGAAATGTTACAGCGTTTGTGTTGCCAAAAAAATAAGAGGTGAGTGACTTCATTTGGTACAATGATGAAAAATAAGGAACGTAAAAAGCTATGCTGATGGTTATAAGAATAATAGTTTTCCTAATTTGACGAAAAGCTGTGAAACAATATATGTAGATAGATGAATGATGATGGTGTTATTGGTGGACAAAAGGGATAGTCTCTTGGCGGGCTAATCTCTTGGCGGGAAAATGAAGAATTGTGGTTTTCCTTACACGATTAGTCAAACAGAGTAGTGGTCAAACACCGTATTGGCGGGCTAGTTGGTGTTTGTTTTCTGAGTTATTTTTTGTTTAGTAAGCTTTGTTTGTTTTTGATGTTGGTGTCTGTTTTTTTACAACAATTCAAAGATATTTGAGTTAGTAAGACATGCCAAAGTCAAGAAATACTCTGACATTCATAACAGAGCATAGAAACTATGTAGACCCACCATCCTTATGGAATACTTTGACCATATTTTTCTTTGTAATGTTAAGATAATGATGAGTTGATTGCTTAGGAGAAAAGACAGAAACATTATGAAGTGTCAAAGCCGCTTCTACGGTAATCGCCTATGCAAACCTCTCCTCTGTAAGCACTTTGTAATGAATAGTATCGGAGATTGTACTAGAAAGTTCTTTGAGTGTTACTATGAGACCGCCCAGCGCATTCATAGTACAAGACTTGATAACTGCAACAACTTTCTCAAGTTTTCCATTCTTGAGACATTTCTTAACATCTCCAAAATAACCCGTCACGATCCCTCCATCAACATTTACATAGTCAATCGTGTTAAGCCATGGCGCACGCGTAAAATCGTCATCCTCACCCATATCCTTAATAACGTTTCTAATATGCTCTTGTGTAGATATTACAGATTTCTCCCCACCTTCCCGTATATCAACTATTTACGAAGCTTGGCCGTTTGAACAATACCAGCAGGACCTGGTATTATCCCAATAGGCTTTACAACACAATTATCAACTTGATTATTTTGAGATGAAAGCAGGGTTTGGGTGGTGGTGGTTATCTTAGAGACTATTTGAGGATTGTTGCTGGGACGGACGATGGGGGTAAGTTGAAGATCGTAATCGTTTATATCAAGTGTGTAGGATCATTTAAATCATAACATGGGTGATGATTCAAGTGGTTTATCTTGGAGATCGCCGTGGCATGTTTCTATATTCCAATGTAAAATTTCCCAGATATGGATGTAATGTCCACGCCTTGGCCGAATCTTGGTCGCGCGCATAAATCTTATGTCTCTTTTCAATTAGGAAAAAGATTTCCCCTGGCCGGAATCTACACCAACTCGGCATGACTTTAGAATTAGCGACCGAAGTCTCAAAATTACTTATCCTAAAGGACCCGTCGAAGACTTTTTTTGTAAAAGTTGGGAAATTTCATTTTCCATCAGACTTGGTTGCTGGTCGATTTTGAAGGCCGATCCTCGGTACCTCTCATACTTTGGAGATCCATTTTTGAGGACCGTCTCGTGGCTTTAATTGATGATTATGGAGAAGAAATATACCCTTCGGGTTGATAACGAAGCCGTCACTTATAATCTTGATCATATAACCAAAACTGAGAACCTCTACAAATAACAAGTTGGTAAATAACTAACCGATAATTGACATCACTTTGATGAGTCAGTATTGATTGACGAAGATATGCTCCGGAAATTATTTCTAGGATTTCCTCTAATCTTCATAATTCAGGAGGTGTAGCACGAATACCCACTTAAAATCAGATGTCTTGACACCGTTTTTACTTCCGCATCATCATTTATGCGAGAAGAAATCAAACTGCTTTAATTCTTAAAAGGATGACATCGAATCTCACCTAGAAATTGATCATTATTAGGCCCGATTGCCAATCGCTGAGGAAGATGATGCTGTTTGAACTCGCAAAAATCTATGCATCCTCTTCACAAACTAACTCTCTCGACCCGTTTCAAAACTTCTTTTACTCAGTGCGAAGGACTCTTAAACAAAGTGAAGTGAGATCCGTAACGAGAGCAAAATCTTCAATTGATAGAGCCTCCGGTAATTATGACAGTGTGAGGAAATATTATACCATCAATACAACTTAAGAATAATAGCTTTCTTCTGGAAGAAATACGACAGATTACCAATAATTATTTTGGGCGAAAAAGGTTTAAACCAATTCGAAGTCAGCGTTAACACGATACGGGAGCTCTCAGATTGTAGAAGAGTGCATCAAATCTCAATAAAAACGGGCGCCATTCTTGGAAAGATCTGATCCGATCGAATTGCGAAGGGCGATAGATCAGCGAACCGCGCGGTTGTACACACAAAAATCTTGATGGAAGACATGATTACAAAACCCACGGTTCAATTCATAAGACGGGTTAACCAAAATTCCCCATGAGGTAATAAAAATAGTAGTGGTCCCTAAAACTCCTTGATGCGAGTAACTTAATTTACCCATTCCTCTCCGGACAGCCTATGGGTTAGATCCAGTGCATTGCGTTTCCAGAAAAGAAAGGTGGAATAACCGTTGTTCTAATAGAAGAGATGGAATTAATTCTGACATGTCTTTAGTTACCAATCCCGGGTGGATTCGGATAGTATGGTATCGACTATAAAAGTTAAATGAAGGCGACTCGAAAAGATCATTTCCATAGCCCGTTTATGATCACGATGTTAGAAAGAGTTATGCCGGAAATGTGAGTTTTATTGTTTCCGCTAAGATATCTGGTACTTTTTACCAGGGTATTTACACAAATAACGCAATAGCGATCTCTCCCCATAGACCAAGATGCGAGAACAACTAACTTTCACATCATGCCCGTATGGGAACTTTTCTTATGCCGTAACACGTCGTCATGCCATTTTGTAGAGGCTATGTGTAAACCTGCTCCCGGATACTTTTCAACGAATGTATGAATAGGCCAATATTTCACATTGATAGTGATCATAAAAGACTACTTGGAATGTGTTTAATTGGATGATATCCTTCTCCGTTTTTTGGGATAGCGTTTTTGAATCATGCCTCTCACAATTAGAAAAGTATTACTAAATCGGTGTGCAAGACACGAATTAGCTCTCTTACCCACTTGCGCGGGCAAAGGAAAAGAAAGAAAACCATTTTAAGATGTAGTAGAAAAGAATTGAGTGTTTAAGGCGTCATAAAAATTCAAAATTCGGGAATTGAGGTCGATCGGTGCTAAGAGTCGATGTTATCGGCTAAGGCTAGGGCGTGTGGAGGGACAAGCGGGTAAAACTCTACATCAACACCAAACTACCGTAAAAGTGTTAGGGAGTTGTCTTAGGTACATGCAGGATTATTTAGCGGGAGATGTAGTTTATCGCCAATGCAGCTGTTGTCTAGAGGAGAATTGCTAGACTCAATGACTCACCTTCTTGAAAGAAGGAAAGCACGAAAAGCACACAATCAAATCAGACTACACCGTTTGTGTTTCTAAAGGATTGTATTGATTAGCCTTTCAAGACTCTTCACAAAAAACAGTAAACCGCTCTCCTACAACCGCGCGAAGCTACCATCTTAGTTGAGTATCACCAGAGGCGGAACCAACCTTCTTGAACTCAATGTGTGATTCAAGTGATTTCGCACATTGTGCGTTCTAGGACAACGAAAGATGAAGCACTTATTCAGCCTATACCTTATGCTAGCAAGACAATGACTAGAAGCTCAAATTCATTACACTAAACCGACGGAAAAGAAATGCCTAGCCGTTTTGTATGCTTTTGAAAAGTTTCGACCATAATCTTATCTTATCTAAAGCATAGTGTATACGTACACTCACTCGAGCTTTAAAGTACCTTATAGAACAAACAAGACGCAAAGCCAGAGGTTTGCTTTCGCGGTGGATCTTCTCCTACAAGAATTCTGATATCACCATCCGTGATAAAAAAAGGAAGTGAAGAACCTTGCGGCCACACTCATGTGGGATCTAAGAATTTCGTAGAATCCTCATATAGATGAGTTAGAAACAAAGACATAAAAGAACATTTTCCTTTAGAAAATCTTGTGAGTTTAATTTCAAGTGAAAGTACCCCAAGGTTTGGGCGGACTAAGCCAAATCTACCTTGCGGGTGAATTTTATCATCAAGATGAATGTAACTCAACAAAAGAGAAGTTTCTCTCTCAGAGGATGTTAAACATTTTTATGGGAAAATCGATCCCTATCTTTTTCGTACATGTTGAAATCCTTTAAAGGCTTCTGTCATGCAGGACCACACCCAGGGGCCAAACAATAGTGCCTATCTACACCGCTCAAAAAGTATTTGATGCCGATTTCTTTTGGCCCTAAACCTAAATATCTAAGATGCCGTTCAAATGACAAACACATATTGGGGAGGGTCGGGGGGGGGCGGGGCGGCGGGGCGTGTCAGAGCGCGCGAAGGCAAAATTTACAACGGATGACAATGCCTCAAAACACGCTATGCCCCAGTTTGTGAAATCTTACGATGTTGAGGGCGAGAGTGAATTTTATGGGACCCTATTTGCCCTTCTCTTCACATATCGGGAAAAAACTACATATCCCAGGAAGCCGTTTTGATATCTTTGCAAAATAGGGTTGAAGCAAAGGCGCTCCCCAAATGATGCTCATAGTTTAGTTAAGTTTTTGAAATCCCTTTTGCCGATTTCGTACACCTAGAGCATTATAAGCGATCGCGTCGGGACCCATTTTTGTGAGCGCGAGTGCGAGCGCGCGTTTGCGTAAACTTCTTAATGTCTAAGTATGGTCACAGGGGGGGGGGGGTGTTCGTTCTTTAGGCTACAGCTTATCCACCCTCGAAACGAGCAGTCAAGTGAGGTGAGTCCAATCGAGCAGGTTTTACAAACGCGTATATCTAGAAAGGATGGTTTGGAGAAAACCGTGCGCCATCATGTGATCTGCGCGCGCAATATTTCTCTGGATTGTCGAGCGTGAGCCTCTTTGTGGCCAATTTCTAATAGACATATTAAGACACCAATTGGTTGAAATGCCTCCTACAAGTTAGTGCTAACATGAAAGATCTAATAGGCCACCCGAAGGGAGTTGTCCAAGAAGGTCCACCACTGATGGAAATCACACTCTTTTCATACTTCTTATTTGTGTTTATGTTCTGCGAGGATTTCCCGCATTCTTCTAAGAAGAGATCTCACATCACTCATCCAATCTTTCTATTGCGGACGTTCACTAGGAGAAATATTCACAATTGAAATACATCCCACCATATGAGTTTAACTTCTTGAGCGGTGCTCTCTGATCGTTGGTGTGATCATAATGAATCCCTAAGTGGGAAAAACATTTCCTGACTTGGGTTTGAGGAATGAGAATTTGATCTGACTAACCATTCTCGTGTCTCATAAATTCTGGAGCTGATGTTGACCGAATTGTCTCTTTAGGGGGAGTGGGGGGGAGGGGGTGGGGGGGGAGTGGAGTGTGGGGGGGGGGGGTGGGGTGGGGGTGGTTGTGGGGGTGGGGGGGGGTGTGATGGGGTGGTGTTAGGGTTTGACGCTACGAGGCCTGGGATGAAGCTGTAGTGAGTCGGAGGCGATCATCTAATACTCATTGGTGACAGGGCGTTATAATATATCGGGATCTCGATAGCGTTTTGGTGGAGTCTTGATTAGTTCGCTAGATAATGGAATGGTTTCGATAATGATTGTTTTCTTCTCCAGCACAGCAATTTAACTATTTAATTTTGATGCGGCGAAATAACTGTCTGGGGACATAAGTAAAGGTTGGTGTTGGCGTTAGAGTAATACCTCTATAACAAAAGCTTACCTGCATTTTCTGTCCTGCAATATCACATACACACTGCTCAGGCAATGATTATGAGAGGAGACTCGGTACAGGTCACACAATGGTGGTTTCACATTGTGAAGTGGGAGTCCTGTCAACTTATTACAGATTGAGTGTGTGTAATAAAGACTATATCTAGGAATCGAGGTGTGCTCATTGAGTGCAGATGAGTAGTCTGATCACTATTTTCACAAGGAGTTTAGACAGGACGACATCACTCTCTGATTCTCTCTCGACGGAGTGCGAAGCGAGAGACATGGGACTAGGTATAGAGATGCGAGACTATATGTGATCACTAGCCTCTCATCACTCAAGTCAGTGTAGAGTGCATTGTGGTGTATACTCTATGGGAGTAGTTGTTACACAGGTATTGGTAGTTGTGTATGTATGTGTGTCTCTGAAAAACTTTTATAGGAGTGTTGTATTGATTGTTGTTTGTGGCTGAAACAAGCCGAGGTGTGTCACAATACTTGTGGGCACTATATACCTCAGTGAAGAATGATGTGATTTTTAGGAGAACGGTAGCGGCATATTTCATGACTGTTTTGGCGTTTATGCTAAACATTATAGATCATTAATGTATTGTGCGTTTCCGTGTGCGCAAACAATTGAAGAGGAAGTCCTGATGTAAGTGACAAAGAACATGGGTTAAACAATGGGATGCTGGTAATTAATGGGAGTCAAATTTAGAGGTTTGGGATGAATTCTTTGATTTGTTTGTTTGGTGCAGAACCTATCAATTGTTTAACTCTTTTTGTGATTGAATTGGTTGGCTTTGTAAAGATTTGGTGTGGGTTTACCAAAGGCATTTCACTTACGGGAATTCTGGAATCATCTGGAACATATGAAATTTCATATAGTTGATCTATTTTAGATGCAGAGGACTGACAAAAACTAGAGGAAGATGAATGGCTAAAGAGGTTGTTGCTACTTATGATTTTAAGAATTATAGACTTTATTTTCTAATTCTATACTCTCCCGGAGGAAACAACTGCGACGACTGTTGTCGACTTACATATCCTGCAACAGCCCTGATAAAAGATAGAAAATAAATGACTCCAATTCTTAAAATTATATACTTTAAGGTTTTAATTTAAATTATGAGGTTCTGATGTGAAAGATCAGGAACAAGGCTGCAATCACAGAGCATACTAATCAAGAACTTAATTAAAAGAAGTACATGAGTACAAACATGGTATGAGCGTATGGCTCTAATACCAATGGGTGGGGGGAGTTGTGCAAAATGATCAAAGTTGTCATAGAGCCATTGTCTATTTGCTTCAATCCATTTGTATGCATCCGGATGGTCTTTACTCCATATCAATATGTTTCGCATTACGTAATATGGAAACTTGTCTGGATCAACGCCATTTTCTCTTGTCATCAAACTTCTTATGTCTACATAAAGGGTTTGGAGTTTTCTTTCACACCTTCTGCTGGATGGGTTAACATTGTTCTAGTCATGAATAAAGCAATATGGGGCATGGTACATAATTGATCCGTCGTCATTAACGGCTCTATGTGGTAGGAAAGATCCTGGCCTTACGAAACTGTACCATGTAATAATCCCTTTTACGGTGGATGTAACCATACTGGTCCATTGTGATGCGGGACAAACATTATAAGCATAGTAAGTAAATTTTTATAGTTTGGGGAACATCCTTGTACGGTTCTTACAACATATGATAGGAGTTTTTTCTACGCATTGAAGGTTATTGCCAATATGTGAAGCTTTCAAAGTAGTAAAAAGAAGCACATGCTTTCTTGTTTGGAAACCTCCATAAGGTCATGGTATGAAAGATGTTGATGAAGTGGGTATCTGATATAACCTTAAGGGGAACCTTTACACGCGACAGTCCCTGGTTTATTGAGTGAAGGATAGTAAAAAACGTTTTGTACAAAAATTTAGCTCGTTTTTTCAAAAAACAGACTCCAATCATTTCAACTATCCCCGTCTTGTAGGTCAAAAACAGGGATTGTATGGTGTGGGGTTAGAAGAATATCCTTCTTCCTTATGGGAAGTGATCGAGAACACCATTAAGAGAAAGTGTGGAGTGTGTTTCTGAACTCGCCTTGCATCTTTTAGGTACTTTTTCTCTAATTTATAGGCCTTTGGATGCGAGAGAAAATCTGCAAGGATGTTTTTTGTTCCTTTGATGTGTTTTACTATAAACTTCCACTGTAAGAACCAATTTGACCTCCTCAAAAGCTTGTGGGCATGCGGAGTAGCTTTCTTTTGAACGTAGCATCTAGAAAAGGTAGACATGTCCGTTTAACATGGAATCTCAGAGTCCTAGTGATGAAACTGGAACTTACACAATGCCTTCCTTGACTACAAGATTCTTTGGAACGTGGTATTGATAATAGGAGCTCAGATAGCTTTAAATTGTGGCCCACTCTTGTATACACAAACATGGTCTTATTATTATTAATATCTTGAACAAGTAGTAACCCGCTCCCACAACACTCATCACTTGCGATCTGTCTGCAGGATTCTTTTTTCTGAGGAGGCAAGAATCTTTAGTGGAGGCATCTTTTCTGCTAGGCACTTGATTCCTTTCACCGCTTTAGTTTGTCTTGACGTCCACTCTGGGGGATTCTTTTTTAACATGGGAAACAACAAGCAGTATAAATGTGATAATTTAAGCAAGAAATCTGCATATAGTTGATCTAACCCAGAAACTAGTGAATCATCTTTTGTGAAGATATTTGATCTAGTAACTTTAGTAAAATCTTCTGGCCACAGGTTGGGGGCTGTAATTTTCGACAGAAAATTTCCTTGCCAAAACTGGATTTTATCACCCTAACATCCATATTCTTCTCTGAGAACATAATCCTAACTTGGCGACTGAGAATAAAACTTGAAAGTACTTCTGCATGAGACTGTTCATCCTGGAAAACAGGAGAATATCATCAATGTATACTAGTGTATTGGCGAGGATTGGCTCAAAAATGGTTATCATTGCTTTTTGGAAAGTTGATGGAGCATTTTTTAAACCAAACGACATTACTTTCCATTGGTAATGATGATCTGGTATACAAAACGTTGTTTTGGTCTATCTTCAGGCTTGATACCTAACTGCCAAAACCCAGATTTGAGATCAAACTTAGAAAGAACCCTAGCATCTGCAAAGTGCTGAAACAAGGATTTCTTCTATGAGATTAGGAATTTATCATCAGCTAAAAAATGATTTAGATGCTGATAATTAATAACCAATCTCAATTTTACCACGAACTGTTCCGCGTTCACTTATTGACATAAAAAGCTTCACTATTCAATGGTGAGTAGTGGGTTCAATGATGCCTTGGGAAACCAGTTGTTCACACTCTTCTTTAGCAAGTTGGTAATGTTCAGGGTTCATTCCCGGGTGACTTGCTTTTGTGGGGTTGACATCTTCGTTTTGTTTATAATGGAGTGAGACCAAAAATAAAGGATTCAACCATAATGGTGAAGGGTGTTTGGTTAGGAATTTGGTATTGGAGGAGGCACAACAGGTTTGGATGGGTCTTTGCTTTATACTATTGATGTTGAATATGGGTGGGGTGATACTTACGATAAAAAGGCGATGCATGGTTGTCCATGGATTAAAAAAGCTCCTGTAATGATACCATATTCTCCTGTCCCAACCGTAAGTTTGTAGTTTATACAGAATGTCCACACCAATTCTAGATATCTTTTTTTTTTTTTTTTCTGAATTTACATAATCTTGAACTCATAGGGGGTGTACAAGAGCTTCATATTATTACACATTTTTGGAAACAACCCCGAATATTAATAGGGACGCTTATTTTGTCAATGACAAATTTTTCCCCATTAGCAGCCATGAAATTCTGGTGGTGAGGTATCCTAAATGAATCGCGGGAGATTATAGTATTCAAGATGGAGACGAGGAACCTACATAACCAAAGAAAATGAGGCAGAATCGATCAGAAAAGGGCTTGGCGTATGCATCCTTAAGGAGGTGAATCTTTGTCCGAGTGGCCGAATGTGGGTATTTCATGTATTGCAAAACTATGAGATGGGTTTATCCAATGAGCGACACCCAAAAATCAAATGAACTTTCAAGTGAATCTGGTCAGAATCATCAATCGTATAAAAATCGTAAGTAGGCGATCGTGCATAAGATTGAGTCACTGGGCTCATCATCTAGAGAATAAAATGACTCTAGATCAGAAACATCAACTGGTTCTACCTGATTTAAAGCCTGGATCAGTTCCTGAGATCTTTTCTTATCCGGACAACTTCTTACAAAATGACCTCTTTTTTGGCAAATGAAGCATCTGTCAGATGTTATGCCACGTTGCTTTTTCTTTCTTATGAATTTCCACTTCTTGCAGCTTTGTCGGGAAAACCGGGGTTTACTTGAGAGACTTGAAAATCTTTTAGAGTGGAATTTCTTTTTTATGTCAGTACAATCACATGATGACTTATCTTTACATTTTATCTGCAGGTATTTGTCATCACATGCTGTTTCAAGGCGTTTTCCAGTTCTTTCGAATTCAGCAAGGAACTTTTTTTGGTTGCAAAGTTTTGCCAAAGCATTAAGAATTAACTGGTACAGCTCGCCAAGGGTTGTTTGGGCTATTGTGACATTTCTTTCTTCTAAAGCCCGATATGCTTCGTTTCCAAGAAATTCTAGAAAGGAGTTAAGAAAGACTTGATTTAGATTGACATCATCTACTCCATTTAAACAGTAGAATCGCTAGGACATGCGATCATAGTGTTTTTCTAAATCTTTCTTCTGGAAGGAACAACACTTTGTCTTAAGGAATTCTTCTCTAGCATGGGTTGTTTGTCCAATGTGTCTTACCAATAAATTCTAAGTATATAATACTCATGAATGCTTCAGGAGATATTGACTTTTGTATCTGAAGTTGACGATATTCACCAATTCTATGATACCAATCTCTGAGACGTCCTTGGAGCCTGGTTAAGAATCTTTTTATGACTACGTCAATGGTATAATACTGCAATTCTGCAGTACACCAAGTTAGCATCTCAATGCTTCTTTCACGTCATTTTGATGGTGGTATGTCGTCAAAAGTGAAGTATTGTTTTATGTCGGACATTAGGAATTCCGTGGGAGTCTCTTGGTTTGGGTTTCCTTGGTGTTCTTCATAATCTTCTGCATCAAACTAGACTGTTGATTCTGCATTTTCTGGTTTAGCCAGGAACAAATGTTTAAATGATTTAACATTGTCAAATTCTTCATAGTTCTTTTGGGGTTTGATGACAGGGGCAATGAATTGGGGGTTTTGGGGCTTGTCGGTTTGGGTGAGCGAGTTTAAGAACAATGAAACAGGGTTCACCTTCTAAATTGGAAGGACATCAAGGGTCTTGGCTGAAGCAACAACGTCAGCAATAGATTGTGATTCTTGCGTAAAGGTTGGCTCCTTTCTGGTTGACGGTTTTAGCTTTCTTTGTTCTGATGCCCATATGTTTAATGATGGTGATGTTATGTTGGTGTAGGACTGGGGTAACGGTTGTGGGTCAAATGAGAAACCTACAAAAGGGTTAAGGTGAACCTTCCATAGATCATCACTAAGAGAGGTGATTCTCTTTTGTTTATGTTGTCGCTCTAGATCTTGGAGTTGATTCTTTAAGTTCTTCATTTCAGCCTCTTTCCGGAGATAGAGGATGAAGGTTGAGTTGTAGGTGAGGTTCGAATGATTTGGATGATTTCTCGGTGAAGTTCTTGGATTTTGAAGCGAAGTTCATTAATGATACTCTCGAGAGATCTAACTCTTGATGAAAGATACTCCTGACTATTTGTGATCATACTTTGTTGTGAGAGAATTTTCACAAGAACTTTATTTTGAGCAACAACGTTTTCACTCTGCCAATTCAGGGTAGCTTCAGCGGGACTGATTGTGTTTGCATGCCTAGTTGGACTGATAGTCGTTAGGTTTTTATCTTCCAATCATGTTTAGTATGAGTATCAAGGTGTTCAAAGGCAGTGAGGGCTGGAAATTCTTTCTCATATTCTTGTAAATATGAACAGGAAGGGTCTTTGGTTATTAGAAACACTGGTGAGTCTTGATGGAGGATAGATAAGACCTTTTGGTTGAATGGTGATAGTTTAGGTGGTGGTGGTGATGTTGGCGGGGGTTTATATGGTGATGGTGGAGTCTTGTATGGTGGTGATAGTGGTTGACTTGGCTCTGCTTTTGGGTACAAGACATAATAGTCAAATTTTCCTAAAGGTTCTCCAAGAAGTCTAACTGTTGGATCACCCTTTTCATACCTTGTTTTGAGTTTTTGTTGCGAGGACTTCCGCTTCTTAGGAAGATCTTCATCATCATTAATTTTTGCGGCTTCATCGAGGCAACTTTCACAATTACATACATCTCACCATATGTGTTTAACCTCTTAAGCGGACTCTTGATCTGTTGGTGTGATCATATGAATCCCTATGGGAAAAACATTATCTGACTTGGGTTGTAAGGATGAGAATTTGATCTCGACTAAGCCATTCTCGTGTCTCATAAATTCTAGGGCTGATGTTGAACGAACAGGAGCCTAATGAATCTGTTCGTAATTAGTTATCCATTTTTCTGGTTGCATTTTAACTAGTTTGTATGGTACCAATACATGCGTGTTGATATTCTACAAACCTTGTATCAAGCAAGGCTATCCGGGAATATGCAGGAAGACCTTTTCTGCCATAAAAGGTTAATGCTAACCTTATCGCACCAATTGGACTCGGTAGGCCATTTGGTAATGAAAGGTAGCCTGAAACGTATTCACTTGAGGTGTGCCACCAATATGGATTTAGGCTTTGAGAGCTGTGAGTAATGACAGATCATTGAAAGGCATGTTGAAATTTGGGTAAAATGTTACAAAAATTGTTCCTACATTTAAAGTAGTTTGTATGGTACCAATACATGCGTGTTGATATTCTACAAACCTTGTATCAAGCAAGGCCATCCGAGAATATACAGGAAGACCTTTTCTGCCATGAAAGGTTAATGCTAACATTATAGCACCAAAATTAATATGTGTGTATCCTTGTGCTAAACAATGGCGAGGAAGGTCAGATGGTAGTGACAAAGATACCAAGTGTTCAACCTGGGATGCTGGTAATTGATGGGAGTCAAATTTAAAGGTTTGGACAAACTCTTTGATTTGTTTGTTTGGTGCAGAACCTATCATTTGTTTGACTCTTTTTGTAAATGAGATGGTTGGCTTTGTGAAGATTTAGTAAGGGTTTACCAAAGGCATTTCACTTACGAGAATTCTGGAATCATCTGGAACATAGGAAATTTCATATAGTTGATCTATTTTAGATGCAGAGGACTGACGAAAACTAGAGGAGGATGAACGACT
Source organism: Tanacetum coccineum (assembly GCA_026074375.1). Lineage (NCBI taxonomy): Eukaryota > Viridiplantae > Streptophyta > Magnoliopsida > Asterales > Asteraceae > Tanacetum > Tanacetum coccineum. The sequence continues at coordinate 4,057 of BQNB010102729.1, read as the reverse complement.
AAAGAGGTTGTTGTTACTCATGATTTTAAGAATTATAGACTTTATTTTCTAACTCTATACTCTCCCGGAGAAAAACAACTGCAACCACTATTGTCGACATACATATCCTGCAACGGCCCTGATAGAAGATAGAAAATAAATGGCTCCAATTCTTAAAATTATATACTTCAAGGCTTTAAATTAAATTATGAGGTTCTGATGTGAAAGATCAGCAACTAGGCTGCAATTACAGATCATACTATTCAAGCACTTAATTAAAGTAAGTACACGAGTATTGACATGGTAAGAGCGTATGGCTTTGATACCAAAGGGTGGGGGGAGTTGTGCAGATCTATAGAAGACCTGTAAGAACTATGCAAGACTAGACTATATACTATACTCTCCCGGAGGAAACAACTATCTGTAATATGGAATCTTGTCTGGTATCAGTCTAACGCAACACCAACCTGTACTTATGTCCCCAGGCAATTATCCAGAGAAGAATTAGGTAAATTACTTCCAAAAAAATGGATAACTAATTACGAACAGATTCATCAGGCTCCTGTTTGTTCAACATCAGCCCCAGAATTTGTGAGACACGAGAATGGCTTAGTCGAGATCAAATTCTCATCCTCACAACCCAAGTCAGATAATGTTTTTCCCATAGGGATTCATATGATCGCACCAACAGATCAAGAGCCCTCTCAAGAAGTTAAAGACATATGGTGGGATGTATGCAATTGTGAAAGTTTCCTCGATGAAGCCGCAAAATTTGATGATGATGATGAAGATCTTCCTAAGAAGCGAAAGTCCTCGCAACAAAAACTCAAAAGAAGATATGAAAAAGGTGATCCAACAGTTGGACTTCTTGGAGATCCTTTGGGAAAATTTTACTATTATGTCTTGTGCCTAAAAGAGGAGCCAAGTTAACCGCCATCACTACCACACAAGACGCCACCATCACCACATAAAACCCCACCAACCATTACATCTCCACCACCACCTAAACTGTCACCATACAACCAAAACGCCTTATCCATCCTCCATCAAGACTCACCGGTGTTTCCAATAACCAAAGACCCTTCCTGTTCATATTCACAAGAATATGAGAAAGAATTCCTAGCCCTCACTGCCTTTGAACACCTTGATAGTCATACTAAACATGATTGGAAGATAAAAAACCCAACGACTATCGGTCCAACTGGGCATGCAAACATAATCAGTCCCGCTGAAGCTACCCTGAATTGGCAGAGTGAAAACGTTGTTGCTCAAAATAAAGTTCTTGTGAAAATTCTCTCACAACAAAGTATGATCATAAATAGTCAAGAGTATCTTTCATCAAGAGTTAGATATCTCGAGAGTATCATTAATGAACTTCGCTTCAAAATCCAAGAACTTCACCAGGAAATCATCCAAATCATTCGAACCTCACCTACAACTCAACCTCCATCCTCTATCTCCTAGAAAGAGACTGAAATGAAGAACTTAAAGAATCAACTCCAAGATCTATAACGACAACATAAACAAAAAAGAATCACCTCTCTTACTAATGATCCATGGAGGTTACCATCAACCTCTTTTGTTGGTTTCTCATTTGACCCACAACCGTTACCCCAGTCCTACACTAACATAACATCACCATTATTAAACATATGGACGTCAGAACAAAGAAACCTAAAACCGTCCACTAGAAAAGAGCCAACCTTTTTGCGAGAATCACAATCCATTATTCACGTTGTTGCTTCAACCAAGACCCCTGATGTCCTTCCAATTCAGAAGGTGAACCCTGATTCATTGTTCTTAAACTCGTTCACCCAAACCGACAAGCCCCAAAACCCCTAATTCATTGCCCCAGTCATCAAACCCCAAAAGGACTATAAAGAATTTGACAATGTTGAATCATTTGAACATTTGTTCATGGGTGAACCAGAAAATGTAGAATCAACAGTCCAGTTTGATGTAGAAGATTATAAAGAGCACCAAGAAAACCCAAACCAAGAGACTCCCACAGAATTCCCAAAGTCCGACATAAAACAATACTTCACTTTTGACGACATACCACCATCAAAATGTTGTGAAAGAAACATTAAGATGCTAACTTGGTGTACTGCAGAATTGCAGTATTATACCATTGACGTAGTCATAAAAAGATTCTTAGCCAGGCTCCAAGGACGTCTCAGAGACTGGTATCATAGTCTTAGTGAATATCGCCAACTTCAGATACAACAGTCAATATCTCCTAAAGCATTCATGAGTATTATATACTCAAAATTTATTGGCAGCCCATGGGAACACACAACCCACGCTAGAGAAGATTTCCTCAAGATGAAGTAATGTTCCTTCTAGAAGAAAGATTTAGAAAAACACTATAATCGCATATCCCAGCGATTCTACTGTTTAAATGGAGTAGATGATGTCAATCTAAAGCAAGTCTTTCTTAACTCCTTTCCAGAATCTCTTGGAAACGAAGCATATCGGGCTTTAGAAGCAAGAAATGTCACAATAGCCCAAACAACCCTTGGCGAGCTGTACCAGTTAATTCTTAATGCTTTGGCAAAACTTTGCAACCAGAAAAAGTTCCTTGCTGAATTCGAAAGAACTGGAAAACGCCTTGGAACAGCATGTGATGACAAATACCTGCAGATAAAATGTAAAGATAAGTCATCATGCGATTGTACTCACACAAAAAAGAAATTCCACTCTAAAAGATTTTCAAGTCTCTCTGGTAAACCCCGGTTTTCTAGACGAAGCAGCAAGAAGTGGAAATTCATAAGAAAGAAAAAGCAACGAGGCAGAACATCTGACAGGTGCTTCATTTGCCAAAAAAGAGGTCATTTTGCAAGAAATTGTCCGGATAAGAAAAGATCTCAGGCACTGATCCAGGCTTTAAATCAAGTAGAACCAGTTGATGTTTCTGATCTAGAGTCACTTTATTCTCTAGATGATGAGCCCAGTGACTCAGTCTTGTGCACGATCGCCTACTCAGATTTTTCATCCGATGATGATTCTGACACAGATTCACTTGAAAGTGATTCTGATTTTGGGGTCCACATGATCAACCCAATACCGCACGTCTTACCAATACAAGAAGACCCACCATTGCCTCTAGCAAAAGTTCACCTCCTTACGGATGCATACGCCAAGCCTATTCCAGTTATTGCATTCTTTGATACTGGTTCCTCAGTCTCCATTTTGAATCCTAATATCCTCCCAGATCACTATTGGAAGCCTCACCACCAGAATTTCATGGCTGCTAATGGGGAAAAATTTGTCATTGACAAAATAAGCGTCCCTATTAATATTCGGTTGTTTCCAAAATGTGTAATAAAAAGAAGGCTCTTAGGATCAAGCTCCCATGGAAAAGATCTCTTGATTGGTTTCGATATTCTGCATAAACTACCAAACTTACGTTGGTCAGGTGAAGGTCTTCACTACAGAAGCTTTTTCAATCCATGGACAGCCATGCATCGCCTTTTTGTCGCAAGCATCACCCCACCCATATTCAACATCAACAGTATAAAGCAAAGACTCATCCAAACCTGTTGTGCCTCCTCCCATACTGAATTCCTAACTAAACACCCTTCACCGTTATGGTTGAATCCTTCATTTTTTGTCTCACTCCCTTTTAAACAAAACGAAGATGTCAACCCTACAAAAGCAAGTCACCCCGGAATGAACCCTGATCATTACCAACTTGCTAAAGAAGAGTGTGAACAACTGGTTTCCCAAGGCATTATTGAACCCACTACCTCACCATGGGCATGTGAAGCCTTTTATGTCAATAAGAGAAGTGAGCAAGTTCGTGGAAAACTGAGATTGGTTATTAATTATCAGCCGCTAAATCATTTTTTAGCTGATGATAAATTCCCACTTCCTCAGAAGAAATCCTTGTTTCAAAAATGCTCATTCCGCTTTCCAAAAAGCAATGATGTCCATTTTTGAGCCAATCCTCGCCAATACACTGGTTTACATTGATGAACTTCTCCTGTTTTCCCCGAATGAACAGTCTCATGCAGAATTACTTTCAAAGTTCTATTCTCTAGTCGCCAAGTATAGGATTATGTTATCAGAGAAAAAG
>BQNB010102728.1:0-21256 GCA_026074375.1 Tanacetum coccineum | reverse complement strand
TATAATAAGAAATTGATTTATTTGTTTAATTGGTGGCTTAATTGATTATTGCTTTTTTTATTCATTTGAGCATTTTTATGAATATTCACAAATTTATACAGTAAACAGCAGGTTGCTATGATTTTTATGATGTTTTGTTGTTGTAGGCATTTTGAAATGTAGTAATTGAAATAAATGTATTACATATATTAAAGTCTGAAAACCCTCTGTGCACTTTGGAATTCATTCAGATGTATATTTCATCCATTAGTTTCAAAACTCTGACATCTATATATAAATGTAAGTGTCATGACGAAGATGTTGTTGTCAACATGAATCACGTATGTTGGATTTTAACAGACAAAACTACTTACTATATGTATAATTACTTTTGTTTTTTTGTTGATTTTGAAATTAGGGTCATAATTTAGGGGTTTTCTGAATTTTGTTTTTCCTAATAATTTTTGCAGGTTACCCGTCTTTGTTTACCTTGCTTATGTTGGTTGTAGTTAATTTTGTGGATCATAATTAATTGGTGTGGTGTGTCAGCCACATTTTGGATTGGCAGCGGAACAAGTTTGAGATACTTTGTTTTGCTTTGGCAGATCAAGGAAATGCGTTTCTTATACCTGCTCCGTACTATCCTGGGTAATTTTAATGCATTTGGCTAGACAGGCACAATGGAATGACGGGGGGAATGGGTCAAAATAAGTTCATGTTGAAATATGACACCCTTCTAGGGTGGTTCAAACCTGGCCGGTTTGATTAATCCACAAACACGTCTGTTTAATTTTTAAGTTTTATATAAATAGTTATTATGCTTAATCTTATTTACAACATGACTGAATAAAAAACATCCTAATTTAGACAGATTTAGAAGTAAACATGCCATTTTCTTTTGGGTAAACGTGTGTTTACCTATCCATAATCGGCTATTATTCATTAGCACCCCAACTAAAAAACATATTTCCAAGCTCCATAAGGATTTGAAATGGCGAACATGAGTGGAGCTAATACGTGTGCATTGTCATAGTTCGGACAATTTTCCTTAAGCATAGCCACTTTAGATCAAGCTTTTAATTAGGCAAGGAAAAGAGGTCAAAATTTCAAAGGAATCCAATTATCAAACACTTCAAACCCTGTCGGTAATCTAATGACCCATGAAAACCTCTTTAATCTAAAGGAGTACACGACCATTGAGCGTTGATCGGTGACTAAATATGTATGTAAGTCTTTCAGTTTATATTGATTTGGGTTTTTTTTTTCTAAATTGTAAATAATAGATATATTGATTTTACTTTTAGGGTTTAGATTGTGCGAATTTAGGGATTACTGAATTGGGTTGGTTTTAAATTAAAAGCGGTGAGTAATTTTAAATCGGTTGTTGAATTTTATGTCAAAATGATGAAGTGTCTTATTAGTCGTATTACTGTTTTGGGTCACTTCGGTTTTTTACTACTTAGAGGCATTTTTTCAGGAGATCATGGAGCAGAATGGCTATTTAGAGTGTGCTGTTAACTTTAGGTATTATGAACATGGTCTATTACAAATGGAGGTTAGTTTGATCTGTATTATGTGGTTTTGGTATAATTAAGTTGTTAAGGGGGTGTTTGGGATTGGTTGGTAATTGCTTTTATAAAATATTTGGGTGTGATGGCAGGGCAACGTATCCTAAATTTGTATTTGCAGCCACCGCGGTGTCTAATCCTGATAGTTACATTTGAATCGAATCAATTGTCAGTTAACGGGGCTGACACCTTATTTTACCCACCCGAAAGGCAAGCACTATTGCTGAAAAGTGCAACATTAAAGGTAATCCTTTGTCTATTTGCCATAAATATTATCAGAACTCAGTACTATTCTAAGTTCTAGCATCCAAATAACATAATCTTGCGAAATTTTTGTTAACCAGGATGACTTTGATTGGTCGAAGTTGGGAGTAAAAGAGGTGAATGCTATATCTCTCATGTTAAAACCATTTATTTGCTTAAACGATAAGTTGAAAAGCATTGAAAAAACCATTCTGAAACATTGTTTAACTTTTTAAGTTAGATTAAAGAGTCAATAAACTAGAGCTGGAAATTGGGTCAGAATTAGTAACTTTTATTTATGGTTATGCCATTTTGACTCGATACATTTTTTCTCAAAAAAGCTTACTTTTTATGCGTCAAATATGATTACATATAAAAACTAAAGGTTTTTCATGTTATGTTCACCACACACATAGACACAAAGTCTGTGTTTATCTATTAACATGTTATTTTTAGTAGATAACGTGACTTTATAATAGATTTTTTCCGTTTTCAAAATGCTATTAAGCTCACTTTCTAGGTCTTCGGATAAAGCTTAGTTGTATGTCTATTTAGTTTAGTTGTACCTGCTTCTTATTCTGAATAGTGTAGGCACTCACTAGGCCATATAATATATGTCTTATGTGGTGAAATATTTAGGCCATAACAATTTAATATGCTCTTTAGATGACATCAAATAACATCTATTTTATAGCATCATTTATCCCATGTAATTAACCCATTTCATATAATTATTGCAAAGAATTGTTACTTATTCGTTTATATTTGAGAATTACAGTAATTATGGAGTATTTGGTGAAAGATAACAAAAGGCGCGCATTCTGGAGCTTTATAACAACCCAGAATTTTCATCAAATGCAAAATCAACCTATTTTATTATGATCACAATTGTACGGGGAAATTTTTTGCTTTATTACATTACTTGCATTACTAATATCTCAATATGCAATGTAACTTGCATAACTAAAGTAGACGAGCTCACGCAACCTACCTATGCCATCTATATCTATTTATATGTCAAGCAAACATCATAACATATCAAGTCGATATCTTAATATCATTATTACAAAGTACATTACTCATATAATGTACCATTCGCAACGTTATATCAAAACGGGCTTTAAACCGTTATCGTATACCTCTAAACCCTAATTCCATAAAGGGTTAATATCTAAAGTGAATGCACAAGCTACTAAAGCTCATGTACAAGTAATATAACATCTCATTTGAATACATCTTTCCTCCAAAATAAGGTACAAGTCCTTTAAAGCATAATGTATAAGTCATTAATGCACGACATCCAAAATAGCCGTTTCACCTCTGTTTTCCTAAACAATCTTGTACAATCTATCAAGTACAAGTTTCAAGCAAGTCATATACTTCATTTACATTCCATAATCATCCTCATTTCATAAGATTTCATGAAATGAAAACAAGAAATCCTAACCCGAGCTAAATAGTAAACCGTGACCCGTTTATTGATTTTTATCCATTTTTAACCTTAACCATTACTCAAATAATTTGTAATAACTTAAATTACAACATTACTAATCATATACAATCATTAATTCATCATTTCATTTCATTTGTATGCAAATCGAATCCAAGAAACCCTAAACGTGCCCTAATTCGACTTTTGACCCGTTTACTCATTTTCGCCCATTTTAAACTCGAACCACCTATCAATTCTTGTTATTAATCCTTAATAAAATCCTTACAAACATTAATCCATCGTTACATTACAAATATACACGAAATCCAAGCATAGAAACACAATTCATGCCCTACTTGAACCTGTGGCCTATTTTCTTGCAAAATAACCCATTTTAAGCTTTCTTTTGCACTTTAGCACCTCAATGACAAGCACCACTACATTCCTAAGTATCTTACCCAGCTTCTATGACCATTTCTTGGTCTATAATGAAGCCACATGATCACCCTTTGGCCTTTAGTCTTGCCATGGCAAAGAAACACCCAAAACAACTTCCACATCACCTATTCTACTACCATAGCATCACCACATCACCCTTATAGCTCCTCTAACTCATCTAGATCAGAAATTAGACACCTCACCCTCTCACCTTGGCCTCTAAGATCAAAATAGTATAAATAGGTAGTGTAATGCTCATTCAACTCATCCCCCACTTCCTCCTCTATAACCCATCATAGCAGCAATATTTTTCTCTAATAAGATCCTAAGAGGTCCTAAGAAGTCTCAAGAACAGAAGTGAAGCAAAATAAACCAAGAAAAGAAGCCCGGGAGTCGTTATTCTAGGCGTACGAAGCTAAAAGTCCTGATTTCGACCCATTTCCAAGCTATAAGCTCAAACCCAGGTTCTATGATATTCATACCTGCTCCTATACTCTTATAATGTTCATATGATCCTAAATATACTCTTGTTAAAGTTTTATGACTCAATTCATACTCATTTTCTATTTTGATCCAAAACCGTACACCCGAAACCCTAATTTTATGTTTTTCATAAAACTAAATGTTATAATGGTTAAATATTGTTATAATCTATCCAAAAAAATAAAAAAAAAAAAAAAATAACAAGCTTAACAATGTTAATATAACAACTTTATCAAGTCTTGAAGGAATTTGAACTTAAAACCCGCGCGTTTTTGTTTTGAAACCCTAATTTGACCCGTTTTGCTTCCTAGCTTAACGAATCGTTATTTAAACTTTCGTTATGTTAAATCTTCATATTTTAGCTTATATTAACAAGCTATAACTTGATATAATCAAATAGAAACTTAAAATAAGCTTGCATGACATTTTGGACTTGTTTTGCAAAAGTATTCCATGCAAGGGGTATATATCATAACTTTCTGAAATTAATAACTAAAAGGGCTGAATATGTCATATTATCAAAGTTATAACTACAGGGGTCTATTATGTCACTTTACAAAGTGCAAGGTTTTACCTGGTAAAACTTTTCAAATTAGAAGGACTAAACTCGTAAAAGTGCAAACTCCAAGGGTATATTTTGCCATTTTTCATTCTTAAGGGTCTAAAATGTAACATTTTGAAAAAGTATAAAAATGTATTCAAAACATTACAAGACATAACTTTAATTAACGCTTCTCGTGCTTATCATTTCCAGATATTGATCAAAACGCTTAAAACTGATTATATCGTATTACAATACTAGGGAGCTTCATATTAAAGGGTTTCATCTTGGTATTACGTTTTGAGTGAGTTGTTAGGTTTACGATTTAAAGTGCCCTAGCTCCTCAAACGTTTACTGAATGACTTCTGAATTATGACATATTTCGCAATTGGTCCCTTTGGTTTGAATAAAGTGATTTCTTTTAAGGTTGTATGCCGTGACATTGTTCGTATGGTCACGTTGTTTCGTGTGTTTCAATGTGTATGTAAGTAAGGAGACTGGTTCTCTTTTGCCAAACGCCAGAATACAGAGGATGTTTGTATAGATGATGGTCCTTCAAGTCTAAAGAAATGGAAAAATAAGTTTTTCTTGATATATCGTAGGGCTATTCTGGGCTATCTGACCTGGAGGCATTCTCATTCATGTGTCTTTATTGATTTACCCATTGATGGTTATAATAAAGATGATGTCGAGTGGCTATGTACTCGTTTGATCCGTCTTTGTGAGATGAAAGAGGAGGTGCGTGTTCGTTCTGGTCTAAGTTCTGTTTGGTCTAATCGAAAGTGTGATCATGTGTTTCGGAGGAAAGATGATAACTCTGGTAGGTTTGGGGGGATTATATTTTTTGTTGTTATTTGCTACCCGCTTTATGTGCTTTAATCTTTGATTATTTTTGTATAGAGATGAGAATTTATGACTTTATTACCCTTCCTTCTTGGGGAGATGCCAAGGTTGTTGAGGAGCCTCATCATCATCCTGCTCCCTTTCTTAAGCGTGTTCTATGACACACTACTTCACCTGCTGCTGAAGGTGCTCTGATCCCATTGCCTACCCCGGACGAGGTTGTTGCTGCTCAACCGGATCCTCGCCTGGCTAGGAGGTCCCAAGGTCCTTCTAAAGGAAAGGCTCGAATTTCATCGGTTGTTGCTTCCGAACCAAACCAGCCTTATAAGAAAAGGAAATTGAGGAAGAGAGTTTAGAAGGTTAGGTCCAGTAATCCAGAGGGGGAACAAAATGAGGGTTTGGGTGATGCTGACATATCTAGCTTTTTGCGTTGATCTTGAGGATAGTTTGGAGAGAAGTGACAGTATTCCTGTTAGGGCTGTTTTTGCCCCTCTGCTGCACCTTGGTAAGAAACTTCGTCCCCCTTGTTCATCGGTTGTTGCTGTTTCTGAACCGTCTCAAATTGGAACTTCTGTTCGTGTCGCTACTCCTATTCGTGGTGTTACTCGAAAAGGTATTGTATAGTTATTCCTAAGTGTTGTTTTGCTTTGTGTTCTTTCCTGAGTTTTTGCAAGTTCTTTTTCAGGTTCTGCTACTAGTGGCTTTGCTGGAAATCCGGGGTTTGAAGACGTGCGGCGTTGTTCGGATCCGCTGGACACATTGGCCCATAGCGCTCTTTCTCGTGATGCGGAGTATGATCAGATTTTGGAGGATGACTTTGCTACCACTTCTCGTAGTGAAGAGATTGATTTGACCCTCTTTCCCCTTGCTCCTGGTCCTTATGTCATACCCTATCCGTTTGATGGTGACTCTTCTCCTCCATATACTAAACAATAATGGGATGGGCTCTATTTGCCCGAGAATAATATTTTGTGCAAGGAGATTTTTAGAGATCCGGATGTTTGTAGGAAAGCTTTGGATCGGACCATTACCCCTGCTGAGCTTAGAAGGACGGAGTCTTTGCTTCCTTTAGAGCTTTCAAACCGTGTTAACGTTCTCAGCGCTCTATTGGTTTCTCATGGTATAAAGTTGAATACCCGCTATACAAATTTGGTTGCATCTAATGAGCTTCGTGATCAAGCATACGAGAATTCTTTGATATATAAAGAGAGGACGAAGAAGCTTCACATCTCTAAGAACAAAAACCACATTTTCAATGTTGGTGATCGAGTTTTACTTTTCAATTATCGTCTAAAGATATTCTCAGGAAAGCTTAAAACCCGTTGGTTGGGACCTTTCACCATCACCTAAGTTTTTCCATATGGAACCGTCGAGTTATCTCAACCTAATGGTCCAAACTTTAAGGTGAATGGTCATCGTGTGAAGCATTACTTTGGAGGAGACATACCATCAAAGGTAGTCCCGGATCTCCAAACCATCCCCATGGACAACTAAATGCGGGGATCGAGTCAAGCTATGTGACTCGGTTACCAAAAACAAAGCGCTTCGTGGGAGGCACCCCATGCTTATCCTTTTTCTTTCTTATTTCTAATGTGATGTGAGGAGGCTTGTACTCTTCTAATTCTTGTTGTTTGTGCTTGTGATTGTTTGTAGGATTGACCTAAATTTTTTGAAGACTCTCGTGTTCGGTGTTTTGTCCCGGTCCACTCGAGCTTCCTAGCCTTTGCTTGCCATTAGTTTGGGGAAATCCGATATCCTAGATTATTATCGACTAACATCTATCTTTTAGCATACTTAATAAACGGCTTAAGATTTTTGTGATACTTTCTCCATGCTCGGATTATGCATTCGACTCTTTGAGTTCTAGTATGGGGTTTTGAGCCTTAGACTAGGAAACATTGAGGACAATGTTTAGTTTTAGTATGGGGTGGTATATCTTCGATATGATCTTACCTACCTTTTGCTCGTTGTTCTCACGTACCCCGTTTTCCCGCAAAAATTTTAAAATTTTATATATGTAAAAATTTAAATGTTCATGTTATCATAAAAAAAATAATAATTAAAAAATGATGAAAATTAAAAAATAGTTGATAAAAATAATAAGTGTTTTGACACGAATGTAGGCTTTCCGTTGGTGAGAACATAAGTAAATTTTGACCCGACCGATTTTATATCTTAGCTTTCTCCTTAACTTTAAATAAATTGAAATTTGCTAATCTTTTATACAAGGAGCTATAAAAAGCAAGTCTAGCTTGAAAAAGTCAAGATTTTGCAAGTTCCCATAATTGATTTTAAATATGCAAAGATCGATTTATTTGGCTAAGTATTCACTAATTTCTTTATTAGGAATTTTAAATTGTGAAGAACAAGAGATGATAGAGTAGAATATAAGTTTAGATGCTAAACGTGGAATAGTTGGATTTCTTTAAAGCTCATAAGTGTTAATTGTGGCTTTTTTTTTTTACCCATTCTCTTGTTTCACCTTTATATTAATTGTTTTAATAATAGAGTTGTGCGATTTTTGTTAAAAATTAGTTAATAGCTGGTTTTCTTTAGTTCCTTTGTGATCAAGATAAGTATACATCAGGAATACTTAATTTGGCATACTATATGTATCACATTAATAAATATTTTGCTTATCCCTTAAAGAGCCTTAGGGTATATGGGGTAAGTAAAATTATAGCCTTATTCATTCCTTAAAGAGCCTAAGGGTATATGGAATGGATATTGTTGCTTAATTTTTGTCTTGTTTGTACCTTAAAGAGCCTTTAGGTATATGTAGCAATGAGATTGTTCCCATTTATTGTCTTAAAGAGTCCTTAGGGTATAGGACAGAATGGAAACCTAAGTAGCCTAATAAAAAGATAAATTTTGGGTTACCCTCGATGTGGACTTCATTCTTTGATAGACAGTTTGATCTTTTTAAACAAGGGCTAGGAGCTAATTATTTTGTGTTTTTGTAAAAATTAAACCTTTACACTTTATTTTTGGAATTAATAAGTATCGAAATAAAGTCTTAAAGAGCCTTCGGGTATATGACTTAAATAAAATCTTGAGATACAAAATTAAGAATAAAGGAGGAGAAGTAATTCACAATTAGCTTTTATGAGTAGTGTTAGCATCATAACTTGTATTTTACAATGATCTTGTTTTTAAGCTTGGCTTGGAGAAGTGAAAGTCGGGGACGATAAATTTATCCATTTGGACACTTTTTGTGCTTTTTGTTCCGTGATCCTAAAAGTTATCAATGAATAATGAAAGCAATACAGTATGTCACACATGAATAAGTTGTAAGTTGGAAAGTATGAAAATCATAAAAATGGAAAATTTTGAAAAATGGGAAAACGGGGTGTTTTAAAACTTGTGATTCCTTAACTCTCCCCACAAAAGACTTTGCTACTTTTCAAAGGATTAGTTTGGGGAGGTTTTGGAGTATTTGGTTTTAGAGCATATAACATTGCGTGAGGACACAACAATCACTTAGTTTGGGGAATTTTGATATGTGAGAAATCACATATCCGTTTTATATAAAAAATGACCCTAAAAAGATGAAATAATGCAAATTATGCTTGTATATTGTGTATTTTGTCTTTTGTGATGTGTAGGTGCGGATATTTCAAATATCACACGAAGAAGGCCAAAATGGGACAAAAACGAACACGAGAATGGAAAGAGGACGAAAAACCAAGGCCAAAGGCGTACTCATACTTTACGGACCAACCCGGACCCACTTAATGGACCGGGTCAGCTCACATTCTATTTAATCTAAACCAAACAAGCCCAAAACCTTTTATTATACTATACGAGGCCACAAAGACCAAAATTAAACCACAATGGCCCAAGTCCAAAATCCATGCTCAAAACCAAAAGCCCGAGCCCAACACCTTTTATAACACTTGGTCAATACTCGGGTCAAAGTCAAACTTTACAAGCACGGGTCAAAAATCACTATTTCACCATCCCTTTCACCCTTTCCCTCCTTTTTCACCATGGACAGAGCAGGGTAAAACTAGCCAAATACACGTACTTCCCACCTTCTAGAAGCCTTCCTCTGACACCACTGACACCCTACTTATCCACGCTGGCAATCCCCAGCAATATCATTGGTCAATAGGACGTGGCACAAGATCCAACGGATGAGATTGAAGATTAAGAAGCGGTTATGGATGGAAGGCTGTGATTAAAGAAGTAAGGAGCGTCCAGAGGCCTAGAACCTTCACATCATGCCTATATAAAGAGTGTAGGTTCCGATTTAACGCTTCCACTTCATAAACAAGTTCAAAAGAAGCACAAGACCTCCAAGAAGGTGGGATTGCCAAGCTGGCAATTCGTGTGACTCTTTTTTAATCCAAGGTGTACAATTAATGGGCCAATAATTAGAATGAGATCAGGGACAAGGATTAAAGAGCGAAGGGAAGCGTCTTAAAGGGGCTGAAACCTTCTCCTATTGCCTATAAAAGGAAGCCTCAACTCACACTCACAGGGAGAATAGAGTGTAGAAAATAGGGTAGAATTAGTTTAGCTTATTAATCATTTTTTAGCTTATTGTACTTCAAATTATTGTAACTTTCTTTTCAATAGCTTGTATTCAGTTTATTAAGTCAATAAAAATTTAATTTTCATATTGTTCAATTGTCAATTCTTGTTTTTATGTAATGATACATTGATCTTTATTAACGACTTTGATACTCAAATAAGCTAGATAAGCTATCACTAAAACTAATAAGCTAGCTTTATACTCAGTTAAGCTCTCAAAGCTTAACTGAGCTTTTTGTTATTCAAAATCCACTCCAAATCTTACCTCAGCTTATTTTTGGAAGGGAAGTCAGACCTGGATGGGCTTCCAAGACCTTACCAGTTATCTAGATAAGTGTGGGGGTTGGAGTTAGTAGAATGTCCCACCCTCCCACCCCCCCCCCCCTTCGAGACTATAATAGACCTTATTGGAGCAAAGGCTGTTGTAAGTTCCTTTGTCCCATTTTAAGTTTTAATTTTGCACTTTAGCTTATTTATGCTTAATATTAGCTTGTAGTTGTTTAGATTAGCTTATTATTGCTTATAATAGTTGTTTAATGCTAAATATAGTCAATCATTAGTTTAGATCTTAGTTTTCATGATTTTGATATTAAACAGTTGAAAAATCCAAAAATATTAGCATAATCTGTTTTCTTATCATTCCAGCTTATTTGATTATTGAAATATGTTCATTAGGTCTGTTATATAAGCGAATACATATGGGTATTTGAAAGTTGAGCTTAAAATCTTAATTTCAAAGCTTAATATGAGTTTGGATTACTTAAAGGGGTGTTTGGTTTATGACAACACTAACTTAAGTTAGTGCTGTCAAAGGCTATTTGGTTCTTTAAACTAAATTTAAATCTCATATTTAGGTTATATGATTAGGTTTTAAGGTTTTTTTTAGGTTAATCTAGCTTATAGCAGGCTTTTGTTTTGTTAACTTAAATCTGAGTTCATAAAACTCAGATTCATAAGCTCTTTGCGCCTTAAATTGTTCTAGCTGTATTTGTGGTTCAATTTGTTCTTGTTTAGTCATTTTAAAGGTATTGGAACCAAGTTATTAGGTCTGCATATCTTGGTTTTGTTTTTTTTGGTCAAGTGCATCAACATTCAAAACAGCCAAAAGGCCTTTTTCAATTCAAAATTTAAGTCAGTAGTTGTAGGGGTTAGCTTTTGAAATTTAGAGCACAGTAAGATTATAGGCCAATTTAATAGGTTGGGGCTTATTTTAGTTTAAAAAATTTTCTTAGATATTTGTTTTCCTGGTCTGCAATTAGTGTTTACAGTTTCATAAATTTGAAAAAAACCATAAAAATAGCATTCAGCTGAATAGTGTTTTCAATTGGGATTTTTAATAGTTAGTAGAATTTAAAATGTTTGTTTTGTTGATTTTAAAGTAGTCATAGGATAAGCTTTTAAGTTTTGTATAAAGTCACTTGTCCATAAGGTTCTGTCTGCTGGCTTATAAATAAGCTCAAAAAGTCTTTGTTGGACTGTTTGGAAACTGTTTTGAGTCAAAATGCTTATTGGCTTTTTCCAACTAAAGTGGCTGAATGAGGCCTCTATTTATAGATTTCGAATATGTTACGGCGTAACCTTTTAGAGGTTTACACCGTAAACTGCTGATGTGCACTTTCCGTCTTAAAGGATTAAAGGATGTTACGTTGTAATCAAGTGTCCACGTTATGCCGTAATGCTGACTCAGATGACTCATTCTTTCATAATAATAATGTTACGGCGTAAACCTTATGTGTGGTTACGCCATAATCTTGCTGGGTGACTTATTTTGCCTTGTGTAACACTATCGTAGGGGTTACACTATAAAGTCTTGTAAGAATCTATGTTTTCTTCATTTTTATGTCCTTTTCCCGTGTTTCTTGTCACATACTTGCATTTTACCTAAAAACAGTGAAATAACCGTAAAAATATCGAATTCAAGTATTTATAAGACAATTGTAAGTATTTTTAGGGGAAATTGACACTACAAAGTATCAAATATTTGATGTTATAAGAAGATTTCTCTGATTTAACTCAAAGAAATGAATCTATAAAAGATTTATGCAAGAAACATCAAAGCCGAACACCTCACGAAAAGGGGATCAAAAATCACTCAACTCTCAACTAGTCTAAGTGTTCATTTTCGGGGTGATCACTCATATGTACAGTCATAGTATGTATTCTATCATAAGCTTGAAGAGTACACAAATCTGCACCAGTTAGAATTAGGGTCTAAACAATTCTTAAAGGCAATATGGGTGACATAACACAGGTTTATTGGGTGATTTAAGGGTTATGATAGACGTGGGGTACACATTTAATTGGTGTTAAGATAAAAACACAAAACAAATAGCCATATATAATCTAAGGTATCCATAATTGGCTACTGTCCATCCATAGTCCAAGTCTTTTAGTGTGAAAATATGATCATATCTTCACAATGAGTTAGCTAATAATGAGATCTTGCGGAGCGTGCTAACCCATTCTTTACTGGATGGCTTATAGTTGCACTATCCCCATAATTACTAGGTGGCTTCTAGTTGCACCACCTTTTTACTTAGTTGGTTTTATTACCAACATCAGGAGTTTATAGTTGCACCACCTTTTCTTTTCTTTTTTATTTTACAATACTCCTTTATATATCAAACACCCCCTACTTGAGATAAACAGTGTCGAAAGTGATAATACCGGGGGGGTCTTCCATGATCAAAATAATATGTTATCAACGAAAGTGCCAATCTTTGGACCATTTTCTTGAACCATGGACTTAGGTAGCCAGAAATTTCAACACAAGGATAAATATAGACTACAAGGCTGGTCAAGGTGAAATGGTGTAACAAAACACATAATATTGGGTTAAAACATAGATTGGCTTAAACAAAGGTGATCTAGGGGTATCTTGCACTAATGATGAGTGCAACAAAAGGGTTTTTAACACGGGAGGTCGACAAGTCAGTGTAACAAGTCGATAAACACACACATAATGGCTATTTGGGTGAATTCCTAAATGTTGCCTTCTCGAACCATCTATTCCTGCTAATCAATTAGGTCTCAAAATGATGTACAAGCCAAGTTCTAAAGTCTACAATACTATCGACAAACTCAATATTTTAATGGATTTTTGTATAATGAGATGAAAACAGAACATCAGGCTTAAACCTCACCAAGTAATAATAAAGGGTAATATGCTTCGATAAAGATTAATTCTAGTTCAGTAAGAAAAACATGTCAAAAATTTTAAAATTGGCACCATTTTTCAAAGAAAACTAGGTTATCGAAGGCAAGAATAGGTCAAGTGATAATTCTACTCCCATCCCCTCACTTGTTTTATACAATGTCCCTATTGTACATTAAGAAAATGAAATAAACAGGAAGAGTAGAATTAAAACAAGAAACTCCCTTGAGCTTTGCTTCTGAACATATAAGATGTAATAAGTCGACGGAGAAATTTAGAAAATCTCCATCTTGAGCAAACTCATTTTCCCCTGTGATTACTAAAACAAACTAACAGCATAAAAATGCTCAAAGAGAAATATACAAGAAATACAAACCTAACCCACTTTTTTAGGAATCACGGTTGCATTTAGTATATGCAAAAAGCCTTTTAAACCACTTGGTGACCCAAGTGGACGAGTAAAGTCTCGTGAGGGTTTCTAGAGAACATACCCACAAAGTTCATTTAATTATACAAGGTTTAGCAATGTTTAAAACTTAATTTAAAGGTTTTCAGAAAAAGGTTAAGGCGTAACCCCATTGTTTACGCCGTAATCATGTGATAGTTTAAAAAAAATGTTTTATCAGTTTACGACGTAACCATGAGAGGGTTTACGCCATAATTGAATAGGTTACGATGTAACCATAAATGTTATGCCATAACTGCTGCTATATCAGCATTGTTACCACACAAGTACAGGTCGAGACAGTCTCGAAATTTGCCTCCTAGCTGCTGGAACCTGCAAAACAAAGTTAGAAACAAACAAACCAACTAGTATGAAGAGATGAAACATAGAAAGATAGGCATAGGGTGCCTCCCATGAAGCGCTTGTTTTTGTTTGAGTCACGAGCTTGACTCCACCCTTATTTGCCAAGTAATAGGGTGTTCCTTCCCTCACTTGAAATCAAATGTGAGCGAGAGTAGCAGTGAACACCATAAACTTGCCACTGGGTAGGAAAATGATAAATTAGAACCATACCGCTGATGAGATTTTATTTCCCTTTTTGTCTTACCGGTTTTGTGTGATGATTGGCTTACTTGGTGTAGTAATTTACGAATGAAGGTCTCATAATCATATGTCTTAATATCTGAGAGCTCCTGTACATCTTTAACAGGGTTACCATTTGCCTTATCGGCAACCCTGGTAATATCAGAACACTCCTCCTCGAATTCATTCAATTGCTTGTCCAAAGTAGGACTAGTAGCTGGTGTTACATAATCATCATCGAGCGGTGTGATGTGAACTGTGTAAGGGGTCAAAGGTTGCATCACGCCATCATGTAGAGGAATATCATAATCCTGTTCCTCTTCCCTTACAATTTTCTCCTTATCATAGACTGGTCCTAGTGGCATATATGGTTGCACTACAGGTTCAAGGTTAGGTAAAGTGTGTATGGTAGGTGTGAGAAATTGCCTAAGCCTTTTTACATCTTTGACTGTAATGTCCCAAAGGGACATTTATGTCCCCTTCAAATGTCCTATAAACGGTATAGGTGGTAAGTCACGAGGAATCGCCTCCTTCATGTTTCCCTTACCTATTGTTGTTCTTTTTTCTCCTGTATTGGTGAGGACTGTTTCAGTTAATTGATAAGCTTTTTTCTGCAGGTTATTTATCGTAGTTTTAAGTGCCCTTATGTTTGATGTCGTGTTTTCGATGGACTTCCTAATCCATTCATCATCCGCAACCTATTTTTAATTGATTCTTCACAGAATTTGATGATGGTTTCCTCCAAGGATCTTATATACTTACTCTGCTCAGCTGCCTTGTCCTCTTTTTTGAGAGGACATTCTTTGGTAAGATGTGCCTCTTTGAAACTTTCTTGAATGTCATCAATGTTATCTGAGTTGTCGTTGATTTTTTCCTTAGTGGTTGTTTCATCATACCAATTATGTGAATGATCTACCATGACTTGTATTGATTTAAGGGCTTGAGTTGGTGTCATCAGAGTAATGAACCCTCTAGAGTCGAGCAGTTTGCGGGTAAAGATGTCTAATCCCGTGTAGAAGATCCGAACCTTCTGATGATTGCTTAGATCATGTTGCGGGCATTTAAACAACAAATCATTATACATTTCCCAAGCTTGATACAATGTCTCGTACATCTTTTGTTTGAATTTGTGGATCTCTTCTAATTTCTTGGCAGTTTTAAAAGGTGAACAATATTGCTAGATGAACTCTTTCTCAAGAAGATCCCAAGTATTGATCACTCATGATGGAATCCTTTTTTTTCCACCTCAAGGCCCGCCCTTTGAGGGTAATAGGAAATACCCTAAGCATAACGACATCGTGAGTGACGCCAGGGAAGTGGAAAATATTTACGATCTCTAATACCCTACGCACATGTTCGTGGGCATCTTCATCATCGGTACCTGCGAAAAGTTTATGTCTTAATTCCCTCATAAAGTTGCTACTGATTTCAAATTTGACGTCATCCCCAATCTTGGGTTTCACTATGCTCGGTCTATTGTTATCTTAAATTAACGCCAGGTACTGCTCTAAGGTGAGCGCGCTGATATCATCATCATCTTCCATATCTGAAAACTTACAAGAAAAACTAGCAGAATATATGTTTACAAAAGAATACAATATATACAAAAATTCATATTATTACTAATTTTTAGCTCTCCGGCAGCGACGCCAAAAACTTGATGCGTATTTTATTTTAAGATATATTT
This sequence comes from Tanacetum coccineum, assembly GCA_026074375.1. NCBI lineage: Eukaryota > Viridiplantae > Streptophyta > Magnoliopsida > Asterales > Asteraceae > Tanacetum > Tanacetum coccineum. The sequence goes on along the minus strand of BQNB010102728.1, from coordinate 5,325 downwards.
TATTCAAGTTTTAAAATTATAAAACTCGATTCACCTGACAAACGCACTAATGGGCAGAGAACACGACCGTGAGTAGTGTAGAGATGGTAAATCCGAGGTTGTCCCAAGAGCTAAGTGTCAATTAGTTTTAATTTGAATTGTCACGTTTTGAAAATGGTTTAAAGTTGATTTATGAAAATATAGGAAAGTAAATTGTGAAAATTAAAAGTAACAGAAGATATCAGGGAGAAAGGCGTGCTAGCCTAGCCATTTCATTACTACCGTTATAACTACGTTTTCCTGTACATTGTTACACCATGATTTCATTAGTGGTTTCTAAAGTCGACATACCTGAATAGATATATTTAGCCTGTCCTATAATTCTTGCGATCTCGAATCCCCCGAAAGTCACGAAGGTAGGACAACCAGGTCATAGTGATTAATCCCAACTATCCCAAGAACTAGTATAATAACCTATACAGATTATTAACCCTCTATGAAAGAGTTCCTGTGCTTTTTAAGTATATTAAATGATAGAGGCGATAACTTGGTTAATTCCTACACTAGGGATAGGGTGCCAAACCTACCCTAGTACCCCGCTAATCTCATGTTCAATTGGTAATCTAATAACATGATTAACATGATCTAAAACACCCGCAATACTACCAAAACCCAAGGGTACACGATAGTCAAAGGATATCCAATGAAACCATGATTTAACAGGAAACAAACATTATAACGATAGTAAATTCATGTCTAGGCCAACACTTAAAGTGCTTAGCCGCTCATAGCAACAACAAAGCAAGAATTAAGAAAGGTAATCTTGGATTGAAAACTCATAATTCTCACAGTAGTGGTTTTTGTACGATTAAAAACAAAAGTAAGATAAGTGTGATCTCCCTTGGATTTCTGGTGGAATTCTTCGAGCTATGAAGGCCTTGATCGCCCTTTGGAGCTGTGGCAGAATGGATGATATCAAAGTGTCTGAATGAGGCCTCTATTTATATGTTTCGAATAGTTTACGGTGCAACCTTTTAGGAGTTTACGCCGTAAACTGCTGACGCGTACTTTCCATATTGCAGGCTTAAAGGATGTTACGACGTAATCAAGTGTCCACGTTACACCGTAATGCTGACTCGGATGACTCATCCTTCCATAATAATAATGTTACGGCGTAAACTTTGAGTGTGGTTACGCCGTAATATTGCTGGGTGACGTGTCTTGCCTTGAATATGTTACAGCGTAACACTATCGTAGGGGTTACGCCGTAAAGTCTCGTAAGAATCCGTGTTTTCTTCATCTTTTGGTCCATTTCTCGTGTTTCTTGTCACATACTTGCATTTTACCTGAAAACAACAAAATAACCGTACAAGTATCGAATTCAAGTATTTATAAGACAATTGCAAGTATTTTTGTGGGGAAATTGACACTAAAAAGTATTAAATATTTGATGTTATCATTTCTTTTGAAGTGCAAGCACATATACGCCGTATCTTCTTTGTTGGATACGGTGTATGGATTGTCAGAACAGTATCTTGAGATTTCTTCGTTTAAGCTCTAAAATGCGTGCCTTTTTGCATAACTTCATCAATTACTCCATAATTACTACAAATAACAACTTTAAGCAATTAAGTACCAATTCATGCAATAATTATATAAAATGGGTAAGAAACATGAGATAAATAATGCTATAAAAGTAACGTTATTTGATATCATCAACTATACACGTGACTGAGGCAAATACTGAATACTACAACATAATTTCTTTAATTATAAGAAGAACAAAGTTTCTTGACAAATCCTCAACTACGTGAGACACTGAGCACTACAATGTAGCTCCTTAAAGTGATAGTTATAATATGTGAATACTACAGTGTAATTCCTTAAAGCAAATATAACTAGATTGCCAAGTCTTAATCACTACTAGTTAAAAGCTCAAACAAGTCATCTTCGTGTGAGAGAAAGAAATAATCAAAAATGAAATAAGTACACGCACTCATGACAGTGACAGAGCCAGACTTTTAAGCTCGGGTTGGCCGAATGAAGTGTTACATAGTATTGTAACTTACATAAAATTGATCGTTTTAATGCTAACAGTGTACATTTTCTTACAAAGCAAAATTTCAAAAAAGAAGAAGTCAAAAGCTCATATTAATCTCACAAACCCACACACCCTAATACCCTATAAACGTTACCTATAACAAACTCACACATCTTATGAATTTGCAATAAAAAAATATACATATACAGAGTAAATAACTAAATACTCGCTTTTTTACATTCACGATTAATAAATTATCAAAAACTGGATGGGCCAAGTTATCCTAATGTGAATTTCTGGACTAAATCATACATATTCATGCAATGCTAAAAAGTTTCTTGTAAATCATACACTAATCATAGCAATGTTCAAAAGTTTCTTGGTTTGGCCATGGCTTCATGTAGCTCCTTGCACTGACTCGTGAAATGCAGACTTCAATCCAAATAAGTAATGAAAATCAACCTCTGTAGCAACTTCATCGGTCAAATAGCCCAAAACTAGCCATTTTCGGTGAAAGTTAATTATGAGTGATCGTTAACAATGAAATTGTAAATGTTTTTTATGTAATAAGTTATTCGGCTTAAGGTATTAAGCAAGTATTGATGTGGTGGCTGTTAAGATTCAAGTTCCTTTGGTTAAGAAACGGAATAAAGTGATTAAATAGTGGATATGAAAAAAATTCCCATGTATTTTTCGGTAAGGGAAGGTTATAAAGAAATTTAATCGGTCTAGTTAAAGTTTGACCGAGAAAAGGTTCTCAGTAATCAGGTTCTCGTTGCACGAAAGTTCTCGTTAGGAATAATGTTGTTTTTCTGGTAAATTTATATTCGTTAAGGCAAACCCTAAATGTTCTCAGTAAAGTTAGGATTTTGAAAGTTCTCGGTTAGAATTTGTTTTGGAATTTCTCAGTTTGGTATGGACTAAGAACTTTGCTCGGTAGAGAAAGATCTCAGTTTGGTGGAGCACTCCTAGAAATAAGGAATGAACCGAGAATTCTCAATGTATTTGGATCGAAAACTTAGCCTTTGCACCGACAACTTGTTTTAACCCCAAATACGAATCACAACACTTTCTTGCAAGATTCAATCTTCCACACTGATGTGCGAAGTAGAACGTTTGTATTTCAATGCCTCTATCCATAATCATTCCGAAACACTGTTTCGATTACCCAAAACCATAAGAAGAATGGAAATCAAACTTCATAAAAATCCTTATATGCAGAAATATATGCATTAAACAGGTAAAAAGAACCTTTTCTCTGTTCATAAACACGATCAAAATCTGACAAATTAGCTAATTTATTGTGAATTTCTTGGTGAAATCCATAGAGTAATTTAAGAATTTATTAGTTTATAAAAGATTCAGAAAAGAATTGTCATAAAAAATTAATGATTTTGTTCAAAATTAGTTCTCGTTTTTTGGTTACTTTTAACATCGAAAACATTTTAATCCTTGTTTTGATCGTGAGTTCGAAGAACAAACACTCCAATGTGTAACCAAAGCTCTGATACCAAACATTGGATCGACATCACGTAACAAATACGATCGACAGGTCAGGGAAGCTCGAAGCAAGATATAGGCGTCATAACTAGAGAGAGACAGAGAGTGGAAAGAGAAAGAATGTGTGTTTATCAGAGAGAAAACGAAAGAATTACACACACACTCCGAATGTGAGCTTCACCCTTTTAATGAAGTCTAATTGATTGAGGCAATACCACTCATCTATACAAATGGACGAGTTTTCGTAGTCCTCTGGGCGATAAAAGACCTAACCAGATTATCAGAATGTGACCCTATAAGTATGTTGTCACATTTGAGGCTAATAAAAACCATTTCAAGTCTAGGTAGCGTGGAAATGTCTAATATTTTGAAGATATTTATAATTATTTAAATGCATTGCAGTCAATTGATCAATTTTTAAAATCATATCAAAAAATCTTTACATTTACAAGTGAGAGGAATTAGTTTTGTAATATGTAAAAGGTCTTGGTAAAATTACACTTTCCCACCTGTCCCATATTAAAGTGTTCATTTTCTTAGACTTATTTAAATAGTCTTTTTTCGTCAACATTTACCTAAATATATTCTTCTTACATTGCGATGATATAGAAACTCATGCAAAATATAATCACATGGATAGAGTTATCACATAGTTATTTTTTAATTGGTATAATTTTCATGTAAGTCGAATATATAACATAACGAAAATAATTTACGGTCAAAGTTTATGAAAAAATAAAATTCCAAAAGAGTCAAAAATGGACACTGTTAATATGGGATCGGAGTATTAATGATATTAAAGGTTATCCGCTTTTGCGTTGCGTGACGGTACCTTAAATAAAGTTGTTAACGTCTTTACTATAAGTGTTTGGTGTTTGATTTATATCTATAAATGATGATCTTTTTAATTATTCTTTTTTTAGTAGCTTTCGGTAAATTATATCATTAATATCGATGATATGATTTTACCTTTTTGTGAGGTACTGTTATTTAAAAAGAGCAATAGTTTATATTCATGTTCGATTTAGTAATTTGTGAATGTGAAAGTATTTGTAAACTTATATAATAATTTGACAGGCTTAGAAAAGTACTAAGCATGTATGGAAAAAAATTTATATGTTTATGAGGAAGGAAGTATTAAAAATGTAAATTAGGTTATAGAATCTAGTTTAATGAACTGTAATGCAAATACATTTGGTAATTCATGACATGGATTTCCTTTAGAATCAAGTTTTCAAGTTTTCTGAAAACATAAAACCCATTGTAACCTTGATCTAATTATAGATATTGTCTCGATATTAAATACTTTCTCCGTTCCAAAATTATTGTCTTCTGATATAAAACACACAGATTAAGAAAAGTACATTTATTATTGCTTTTTCTTTTTTACTTTTTGGCAGAATGACAGTTTTACACTTAGCTAATTAATTAAAGTCTTTTTTAAAGTTTGTAAAAATAATTTCAATTAAGAGTAATATAGTAAACTTGATCAAACTTTCTTATCTATTTTTAGTAGTAGACAATTAAATTGTAACATTCCAAAAAGGAAACATGAACAATAAAAATAGGACGGACGGAGTATATTTCATATCAGACTGAATAATTAAAACAACGGAAAATAAAATTCTAGTTTGTTATTACTCCATCTTTGTTTACTCAAGCGTTTCATCAGTGTGATTTGTAGCACACTTATTAATTTATTATGGAGAAAACAATCAATGCCATTATTGTAGAGAGTCACATATCTAACTAAAATGCAATAACATATGTTGGTGGTCCATGTTTTCACCGAAAGACTGGTCCGA
>BQNB010102727.1:0-17599 GCA_026074375.1 Tanacetum coccineum | reverse complement strand
TTTTTTATCACCCCTGCCAAATTGCCCGTGCCATGCTTTAGGACAATTAATCCATTCCCAATGCATACGATCAATGCTACCAAGCATACCCGATAACCCATAGTAAAACAAATCAATAATGCATACGTCATTCACGTCGGGTTTCCTTAAAAACTCATGCGTAAACAAATCAATAATGCACATATTAAAACAATCTAAACAATCGCGTGCACAATGTTCCCCCATTTGTAAGTATTCATCTAATGCATCAGGTGATGTGTCGTATGCCAATTGGCGTATGGCGGATGTGCATTTCATAATCACACTAAAACCCATTAGACCCGTAGCATCGGGTCGGACAACAAAAAAATCAAAATGGGCAGGTAAAGGATAATGTGTTTCAATATATTTTTCAATACCTTGGACTATTTCTAAAAATAGTGAACGGTTCATACGATATCGACATCTAAAATAGTAGTCCAGATATTTTGGGGATGGACCAAAATAATCGGCCAACAGTCGTGCTTCAGTAACATCCCGATCACGATTTATCGCTTTACGACTACGACGTGAACTTTCACTCTGCTTAAGTTGCATAACCAACTCGATGTCTTCAATATCATCTAGATCGGACATATTCGAATAGTTTGAAGAATCACTCATTTTCTTTAGTTATGTTTTGAGAGAATTTGAAATTTGTTATTTAGGATTTGTGTGTTATGAGATAAAAAGGGAGTATATATAATGAAAAAGGGGTGAAAAAAAAATATTAGATGGATAGAGTTTTTTTTAGGTGTTTTTGATAAAAATATTAGATGGATAGAGTTTTTTTTGTGTAAAAAAAAATGAAGTGGGAGGTTGTATTTATAATAAAAGGGGTGAAAAAAAAGTAAAAAAAAAATATATTAAATGTTTTTAGCCATTTGAATTCGAACGTTACCTTTTTTTTGCTACTGCGTTGGAGAAGTGGCTAAAACCACTTGGCGAAAAAATGGCTAAAGGTTGGGGTATCATGGCGATAGCCATATGGATGCCACATTGGATTGGCTAAACAATGGCGAAGCACAAAAATTATTACAACGGATGCTCTAACCCCACTTTCCAGAATACTTTCATCTCATAAATCTCTTCAAATCTCATAAATCTCTTCAAATCCACCCAACTCATAACCTCACTTTCGGAATACTTTCAAAAAAAATATTTTTATTAAATATGTATTCTAACAAAAGTACTCATTTGCACAATTTCTTGGAAATGCTTATGCAACAATAAAAATCATGAAAAAATATATTTGCAAGGACAACGTGATAAGATAAAAGTTGAAAGTTACAAAAACATGGGAATAACAAATCTCTTGTACCTGTTGATTATGGTGGAAGATATCATCATCATCATCTCTTCAAATCCACCCAACATTCATCTCTTCAAATCCACCCAACAATCAGCTGCCGGAAACGGCGTCCGCAACACTCACCACCCAACCACCGTTAGATATGTTTTTGTTGTTTTGGTAAAACATATGCATATTCTCATCATCTTCACGGGGTAGAGGTGTATGAACTAAATAGTAGAACTGAATCAACCATGATTGTTGGGTTTGTGCTAGTCAGGTTTGGTTCCTAACTTCAGATAACAAGGCCAAGCATGACAATATTTCAAGCACGAAAATCACAAACCCAACAATCACCCCATCTAATACAAAAGGCTATCCAACAATTCAAGCATGACAATAACAACAAGATGTACATATATTAACAGAGGCCGATGATGGTTTTAGTGGTGTTGATCGGCTATGGTGGTTGATGTTTTATAACAGGGTTGACTTTTAAAACGGGGTATGGTGTTGATAATTTATAAAAAAGAGAAAAATTAAGGATGTTGATTTTGTGTGAGAGAGAGAGTAAAATGAGAAGAAAAAAAGTTACTTATTGATTATCTAGGTGTTAAAAGGAAACAAAAAAAACAAAAAAATGACGTGTCATAATTTTAATGACGTGGATATTATTCCGGTCATATTAGTATAATTGTCTCAAAACAACAAGTTACAATGGCTATATTAGTAATAAAACAAGTGTGTTTACTAGATGTGTAAATTTTAGAAAGTACGTTTCTATTTAATGGACTTAACCCTATTGGTATTCGAAGATAGAAAGTATGATTCTTGGTTCGTTCGTTGGATTTGATTTGTTTGGAGTGTAAAAGGATAGAGTTGGTTCGATTTGTTAATCGGCTTAGAAGCATCGTTTACGTTTGGAGATTATGACGTTATTGGGATTTGGATTAGTTTGGTTTTATTTCACACTTTGGAGTATGAGTTCATATTTATTGTCTCCGGGTCACGCCATGCTAATTCCGGGTTTCATCTTTTTCTTATCTTTTTCATTTCTTTATTTTATGTTTATCGCCATTTTTAGCCTAGTCATTATTATTGTTGCTTTAGTTGTTATCCGTAGCGTAGTTATGCTAGTTATCATGAGTAGCGAGTAGTTTATTAGTATGCTTGTCGAGTAAGATGTGTTTAGTGAAGTAAGTATGGAATAATAAAAAGTGACTAGTGATTAATATTTTGTGGAAAATTATTTAGATTAAAGTTTTGTTTAGTCGAACGAGCACAATCCGCAAGATTAAATAGGCTTTAATTTAGCAATTAATTTCTCATTAAAAAAATCGTTTTCAATATTAAGTCAACGTTTTGAGGATTCGGTTTATTAATAGGAATTAAGTCGTCATTAAAAATCCACACTTAAGAATCTAAACATTATTTACTTGACAAGCATATCTCTTTAGATATATTTGAATCGTTTTGTTTGCTTTAATTAGTTGTTTTTTAGTATTATTGATATTATTAGTATTCTTATTATAACTAGTATTAAAATTATTAATTTCTTTAAAATAGTAGATATAGAATCCAAATCAAAAATCTTAATCTATTCAAAATTCCGATTACAAACGTCAACACGAAGTTCAATTCACGCCTCGTTGGAACAAAAACGACCCGGGAAACGACTAGAAAGGTTCACTTTCGAAATCGATACTTCCGGAATTATATTTTATTTGTGAGTTGGTTTATCGCTTTGGTTAGAAGTGATTTGCTAATTTACCTATATATATATATATATATATATATATATATATATATATATATATATATATATATATATATATATATATATATATATATATATATATTATAGACACTGATCAGTTTCCATGCTTCCATAGCTTGCACAGCCTGTGCATTAGAGGGTTAACCTTCCGCAGGAGGTTCCACCTGAGGTGCAGTCTCGTTTAAGAACCGCGCAAGGTTCAAAGTAGTGAGATAGAAGAACATCTTCTGTTGCCACCTCTTAAAATTCTTTCCATTGAATTTTTCTGGTTTTTCAGCATGATTTGCAATTGTGTTGGTAACCGGCGCACCGGTTACGTTCACATGAGCAGTCACATTAGTATCGATTGCCATCCTGAAAAATTACACACAAACAGTTAAATAAACTGTTATAAATCGGTATCGAAGAAATTCAATCGTGATTTCTATAGCTTGTACCAGATCTGCTTCAAAGAAAATCAATCTTGGTTTCAATGAATCAACAAATCAGTTTAATAGAAACTCAATCTTGGTTTCAATATAAACTGATTAGAACAACTGCTTTAAAATGTTATAGATCTGTAATTCCAAATCTATAAACTAAAATCCGTCTAATTAAAACTGATTTCCAAAGAAACTCATTCTTGGTTTCGACAGAAAACAGTTTATATATAAAGTCTGTAAATTAAAATCCGTTTAATTAAAACTGATTTCCAAAGAAACACAATCTTGGTTTCGATAGGAAAACAGTTCATATATAAAATTTGTAATAATAATTAATCTGATTAATAAAAGCGGTTTTTAATTTTGTTACACAGAATCTGTTTTAAGATTGTAGGGAAACTGCAACACTTTTATTAATAAAATCGAATTATATTACAATAAATTAAATTAACAGAAAATAAAATACAGAAATTTAAATAACAGACACAATGAGGTAGAAGCAGAAGACAGACACTATGAACGATAATTAAAATAAAGCAGTAAAAGGTCGTGGTACGAGGCTCGTGTTTAACACGATTCCCTTAAAACAGATTCGTCGTCTGTTTCCCAGGGTACAATGTACGAAGCTGTTGTACAGCCGGACCTAACAAACTTGCTTGAAAAATCACAGAAGTATAAATCGAATGGTAATTGGAGTTTGCGTTTTTGGTGTGTGTCAAAATTGAATGAGAAAAGTTTAATTTATAGTGAAAACTTGTCTTGGTCACCAAGACAGAATCACTCATAAAATTAAACCGATTTTGATATAATCATATCCACTTAAACTGATTCGTAACTTATCTTAAAAGTTTAAATCAGTCGAATATATTCCATTTATTTAAACTGTTTTTGTAAACTTTTCCTTAAAGTTTATAATCAGTTCTAAAAATAAATGAATGCAAAATCTGGAAACTTTATTAATTAAGGAAACGAAATCAGCAGCAAAAAGATACTCGCATAGGCGAGCTTTTGGAGCTGCATTTGTGTCCGTAGGTCAGGCGGGCTCGCACGAGTTCAGAAGCTTCGAACTCATTTTGGCCCAGAAATCCTGAAATCTGCACCCCCCTGCGCGCGCGCACGTAGGTGTGGGAGCATAACCAACCTAAAGGAATTTGATAGCAAATATCAAGATTCCTATATAAACACATTCCCACTTCACTCTTTGGGCAATGTGGGATACATATAGTTTCCGGATTTTGTGCCTCACTTTGAGACACGATATCTCATTCATATCTACTCCAATTTGGACATACTTTAGCTCGTTGCGAAGCTCTCTTCAAGGAGAACGCAAAGCTACCAATCAACACAAATATATGTAACATATACATACATTAAATATTTTCCAAAGTTTGCAAAAACTCATTTTGCAAAACTATTTTTCCAACACTCACTGGCTTGTTGGCAATATGCTATGAGTTCATGCACCTTTTGGCTTCACAATTGTTTGCTTATGCCATTGTCTAGGCGTTTGCCTGAGAATATGTTTGAGTTGAGAAGCTTTCGAAGGCTCCGCCATTTGGCTCCAATAGGGAGCCAAACAACGGATTCTTGGAAATGATTATGGGCATGGATGATGTCAGAGACAAAGCGGTTGGAAAAGGTGAGGTCTTGCTTTTGGAGGACCAGTTTGGCTGCAGCAGCGGAGGAGATGACTAATGTGTTGATACGGCCTAATTTTAAAAACATAATAGGGCCATGGATTTTAGCTAGTTCCGCTAAGGATTGATGAGGATTTTTGCCTAGCTGGTAGAGGTTTCCGATGATCGAAAGTGGAGTTGGGCCAGGAGGAAGGTTCTTTGATTTTCCAAGACTAAAAAGCGTAAAAATGGCTTGCATAAGTGTATAACAAAATAACAGGGCAAGTACCATTGAAAACATTTCTTGTGTACTACGAGACGAGATGGGTGAACATTGGTTAGACGAGTATATGAGAATATGGTTAGAGCAAGGCTTGGATGAAGTTAACACTTTTGCATCGGAAAACAAAAGTTAATGGTTCGGTCCTTACTTCTTGCAAGGCCGGATGTCCTTTTCTATCTTTGGTAGAACCGGAAACAGCCTCTCTACCTTAGGTAGGGGTAGGGTTGTCCACGTCTCAACCTTCCCCATACACTGTGGAAGACGATATTAGGACTTATAATCCGTGAAAAATGATATTGTGAGTTACTTTACTTTACTTTATTGACTAAGACAAACTAGGCCAACACAAGAATATATCAACCATACATTGTTCAAATCACCACCAAATATGCCAACACTAGAATATATCAACCAAACATAATCCAGATCACCACCAAATAGCGATAAAACACAAACATAGCCTCCTTCCAAAAGGTATTGGATTCAAACCTCACTAAAGAGTAAAAGAAGAAAGATTCCTCCCGAAACCCTTTATGGCGAATTGTTTGGCGATTTTCTCCTGTATCTCTAAATCGTCTTTTTCTAACATGATTGACCTACCATTCCAACTTCGATTGCTTTTAGGATTTAACACCTGGTGTTTCTTCTTAATTGCACGTTGTTTTTTGGTCTGGTTTGTCGCTTAGGTTTTATTAAAATTCAATTGTTAGGGTTTTTTTGTCCTACAATCGTCTCTTGCTTCTTGTGTTGCTGCTATGATCCGAGCCTCTAGGGTTTTATATCGATCGTGGTTGCTTATCTACATAGTGATCATGCATCTTATAGTGTTTAACCTTTAGGTTGATCCTATTCTGGTCGTCTAGGGTTTCTTGGTCACGGATATTGGTGGGTTTGCTTGTTACTGTATGGTGTTATCATGAATCAGGGTTTTTTGGATTCGGGAGGGGGGAACAACAAACATAGGAAAAAGACGAATGCGGTTGATGGTATCGGTTCGTTTATGGAATATGGTGGGACTCTAAACGATGCTAATCCACTTAAGGAGGTTGTGTCACCGTTTGTACCTGTGGCGATGTAGATGCAAAGTCTTGTGGTGGATAAAACTAATGCGGGGATTACTAATGTGGGATCATACCTACCATTACCTACACAGGGAACTAATCCGGCTGGAAATACCCCTGGTAAGTCTTCATATGCTACTGTTATTGGTGAATCGAGTAGGAAGGCTTTGAATATCCGTACTTTATATACACCGGGGGGAACGGAGTTGATGTTGTTATGCCAGTAGAGTCTATTAGAGTTGTTAGTGACAGGTTTGCAGACTCTGCTTATGGTTTCTTTTTGGGAAAGCGAGTGGCCTACCCCGTTGTTGCTAATTATGTTAGGAACACGTGGGGTAAATTTGGTTTGGTTAGATCAATGTTTAGCTCATCTACCGGGCTATTCTCTTTCCAGTTTAGCTCCATGGATGGCTTGAATGCAATGCTTGAAAATGGTCCATGGTTTATTCGCAGTCATCCAATTATTCTCAAAAAGTGGAACCCGGATGTGAATTTATTAAAAGAAGATGTTGGGAATGTTTCGGTTTGGGTGAAACTTCATGGTTTCCCCGTTACGACGTTTAGCGAGGATGGATTGAGTGCCATTGCTACTAAACTTGGTATTCCTATTATGCTTGACTCTTATAATGCTGATATGTGCTTGCAATCTTGGGGAAGGTCAAGCTATGCAAGAGTAATGATTGAGCTTCGGGCTGATGTGGAGTTGAAAGACACCATTGTGGTAGCTATGCCTAAAATAAATGGGGAGGGGTTTTATACGTGTAATGTGCGTGTTGAATATGAATGGAAACCCCCTAGATGTGCGTGTTGTAAGATTTTTGGTCATACTCAGGTGGAGTGTCCCAAGAATCCAGGCTTGGGTGCGGGAGCTGGTGAGATAAAGAAGAAGAAGTCTAGTCAAGCTCCTAAGGGTGTTCTGGTTGGTCCGAAAATGGCATTTAAACCGACCCAAGAATATAGACATGTTCTTAAAAAGCATACTGCTAACTCTAGCGGTAATAAGAAGAAAGGTGTGGACTCTACTAATATGGTTAGTGATTCAAATCCTTTTGAAGTTCTTAATTCGGTTGAGAATGATATGGAGATGTGTACCAATGGGGGACGTCAAATTTGGATAAGAACGGGGCTAATTCAAGTGGATCCTCATTCTGGAATGTCGAAAATAGTAATACTAGTACTACTCCTATTATGGATAAAATAGGGAAGTTTGAAAACTTAATTATTGATGGGCAAGCTATTCTTGTGGATGAAGCTAGTAATCCTCTGAAAAAGATAGAGTATCCGAGTGATCATGATAGTGAAGATGAGGTTGCATCAGTTGATAATGACATGGCTCGGTCTTTGGCTTCAAAAAGGACTGGATTTGGCACGCAAAGTTTGCTGGAACAATGGAGGGATTCTCATGGAGATGATGACTATGATGAAGACCCGTACGATGACGATATGTATGAAGGCTAGGATCTCTCTAAAGAGATTCAAACTATATGCAATAATCTGGATATCCGAGTTCGAGGTCACAAGAAGCAATAGTTTTTTGTTTCTTTTGTCTAGTTATTTTGTGTACCTTCCTTAAAGGACGTAGTTTTGCCTATGAAACGGGCGGAGATGTGGGACTCACCCTCATCCTTTGTACTTAAATGTTTTTTGGCATAATAAAATTTACCGGGGAAACCCTTTAACAAAAAAAAGAGTAAAAGAACATTCATAGAGATATATGACTTAGGCAGCCTATATTTGAGTAAAAAAAATTCGCCCGACACTACAATGTCTGACGCCTTAGAGACAACCAAGTCGTCGCCAAAGGTCAAATTCCTCATAGTATATGTGTATTACTGATACGACCTTTAAAAAGCTACATTGACACAAACTCTATTAAAAAACTCTAATGGACCTAAGCCCACAAACGAGCTTGGGCCTCCAATCTATCAGCTAATATACTCTCGTAATTCGAACAACGAAATCGTGAAAGCTCGAATCGAAGAGTAAATATAATTATTAAAAAGTAAAACCAAAGATAAAAAAAATTAAAGATACTTATCTTGATAAAGAATCAAGACTTTGATAGGCACCCAGTCATGTAACTCGAAAAGAGTAATTTTCATGTCTTTTCGATGACTGTTTGGACTTATAATGGCGCATGACGGATCGTCCGACTGGTAGAGACAACGTTCCGGCATGATTTTCTTCGAAATTTATTACGAATCCGCGACCGCTAACAACGTCAGCTAACTCTAAGCGGCTTGAGAGTTATTAGCAAAACAGTGAGCGATTTTTGTTTTGTGAATACAATTGCTTGTTCCGGCGCATCCCTCTAGCTAATGTTGTGATTTTGGTATGATTTTCTTTGGTTTCTAATTATCAAGCCATGGTCGTCAACCACTTCAGTTAACTCTATACGGTTTAGGAGTTATGGGCGAAACCGTGAGCTGCAATTTTTTTAATTCGGATAAACGATGGTGGTTAATACGGATAAACATCTGATGGAGGCTGAACGGGCTGACTTGTTTTTAGAAGCCCAAGATCGTGTGAAGAAAAGGGCTTCAGTAAAACGGCCATAACTTTTGATCCGTAAGTCCGTTTCAGGCCCGTGACCACTCAAATCGAAGAGAAAAACAAGGCGGACGCAACTGTTACAACCTTTAGTGGTTACGGATTTTTTGAAGCCCAAAACCCTCGTTTACTATGAGTTATTTACATTTTTTTGTTTTTTTAATTTTTTGTTGGACTTGTTTTTGTTCTAGCTCACGACCCATCTGTGTTTTTAGGCCCGTTTCAGTTTTGTGAGCCTATTTAAACAATCTGCTGTAATCCTAGCCAAGGAGTTATCAGTTTTAATAAAAGTAAATCATTGGCCGCTGTTTGGTATTCGTAGAATCAACAGATCCAATTATTTATCTCTTTATTTACCCTACATCAACATCATTGGTTAGGGTTTTACGGGTGGCATTGAGGCGAAGGCTCAAGGTAGTCGGCAAGGTCCGATGGTGATACCTAAAACTCCGATACCATGTTGAGTTATAGGATATATGTATTATAAATACGATCTTCATAAACCTATATACATAGAAACCCTAATTATAAACTTTAATGGACCTAAGCTCACAAATGGGCTCGGGCCTCCAATCTTTCGACTGATAGCTAAAGGCTTTGGCAACGAGATGTGGTCACCAAAACGTTGTCAGTGTGGACCTGTCACTAAAAGTTTTGGCGACGAAAGTCAAAGCTTTTTAGCAACAACATATGAAGACCACAAAAGATCTCGTTCAAAGATTTAAACAAAAAGATAGGGTCCATCAAGGTTATAAATAGCGTGAGGTGTGGCGTGACGGTATGATCAAGCCTCACGCCTTAGCGTCTATGGCGAAGCTTTTGCGTTTATAAGACGTGACTTAAGACGGCACAAAATATAAAAATATTAATATATTTATATCATATTTCATATATATTGAGTTTACATAAAGCGTTGTACGTAATGAATAAAGTTAAAAAAAACTGTCTTTATAAATAATACTTATTATTTAACATAAAAATTATCGTAGTTAAATAAAAAAACCTGCCACGCCTCACGTCTTAGCGTGTCTTATCGCGGTTTTTCACGTCTCATCTCACGCCACGCCTAACGTGAAGGCAACGCCTCACGCCTTAGCGCCACCATGACACGCCTTTGGGAACACTGGGGTTCATAGACCGACGACATATTTTGTTGCCAAAACTAATTTCTTAAATAAATTAAAAACACATATATTTAAATTATTTATTAATTTTTAATATATATATAATATAAATCATTAAAGTTATAAATTATTTATAATGTTGTCGGTACTTTTAACGAGTAATCTAAAAATAAAAAAAAAACCTCATCCGTTTTTGAGTTAAACATGCTTCAACATAATTTACTCACGTTGAAAATGCACATTTGTAATTCAATAGGGTCCTATTGCAAAATGATCCAAACAGACTAAAGAATGGTAAGGAACAAAATAAGTTCTAAGAAAACAAGAAACACCGGTGAAAAAACCGATGGTACTTATAATCAGAAAGGGGAGATCCCAACGCGACGCCTAAAAAAAAGACCTCCCATGGACGAAGCCGAACACCCGTTGCATCATACCACAAATGCAAAGAGATCTAACCGGCATCCTTTGTTCATCTCTTTAAGTCACTGTGTAGGAGAATAGTTTCTTTTACGTTGCCATAATAACTCCAAATCTTAAGATCGCTAGGAAAATAATCTTTCCACATACGTAATTACGCAAGAGAGAACGACCCTTAAACATTCCCATCGGGGTCTCTATAGCTCCAGCGTTTTTCATAATCTAGCTCGTCAGTAATTAGAGGACCAACATAATCAAGCCACGTAGAATAAGACTCTTCAGCAAGGTTTAGATCAGTACCTGGGGGCGTAGATGGAGATACAATGCTGAAATCATTTATAGCAGCTTTAACTGACCTAACCCGGCACTTATCTTGATGTAATAACCTGTTGCGCAGAGAAATATCAAGATCATCCAAACCGTTATTATGATGTGCTAATCGTTCTGCCTTATCACTACTTTTGTCAAGATAGGACAAATCTTCTACAACTTCTGGGATACAAGTATTCTGATTAACATCCAAATAGACGTTAGTCGATGGGTTAAGATCGGCATTATCTTCAATGGTATCATTACCACGATCACCATCAAAATGATCCTCAAGAATCTCGCCTTCCACATTATTAGACATATTATTATTTACCACCCCACATTTCTCAGTAACATTTTTAGAACAATCTTCAATATCTTTTACAACATCATCGTCCAAATTCTTTTCCATACAATCCTTAACACACCCATCATTATTCAAGACCGAATCACCAATGATCTCACCTTCTTCAAAGGAGTCCACATGATCACTATCCACCCCACGAACATCCACCTCTCGCATAAGCCGACTAGTTGATGACATTTCACTAGACAAAACCAAATCATTGTTATCATATTTAGACGAAAACGAATCACAATTATCAACATCCAAAGGCTCCTCATGTTCCGATCCTCCATCCAAACTAGGACCCTCGTAATCCTTCCTTTCAAGAGAATCAATCATGGATTTGTCCTCCGTCGATTCAATATTAGGCGCCCAATATGCCAACTCAGTAGCGGTAATACAATAATATCGATTACGATACGAAACTTTAAAGGACTCTAGCACACGATGTAAAGACTCTGTAAGAACATAAACCTTCCCATGAGACATTGGTCCATCGTTGACCATATCAGTAAACACACTACATCCCCACCGACCACCCAACTTCTTATAAACCTCTGGGGCCCATGATGCCAATGGCAAACCCACCAAGTCTATCCAAACACATCTTTCATCTGAAATAAAATCGTAAGAAACATCTTTGAGCTCCAAAAATAGCTCATTTAACACCTTTGAATTCTTGACGCTTTCCACCTGATCCGTAGAATCAAATTCCAACCAAACCCAACGTCCCCCAACGTATCTAAGACCAACATCAATGAAACCCTCAGAACACATATATTTCAGAAGATCCGTAATGACACTTAAATCTTTTACTTTAGCAAGAATACTATGCTCCATACCATCGAAATCTATACAATCATCTTCCGAGATAAACATCAACGCTTCATTACTCAATTCCTCATTTGCCTTATTACTAACCGACACCCCCCACAGGTTTTTCTCTACTATTACATGCATCATTATTGCCTGACACACCCACTGATTTATTGCCCAAGACCGCTTTAGCATACGAGTTAAATGACTAAAAAACATTTGCATTGTCACGAACAGGTTGAGTCATCATACCTTCATTGGGTTTGCTATCCCCAGATCGTTCCTCAACCCTATTATTAGTTCGACCATACTTTGCCACATCGGCAAATAAATGAAACCCACCCATCCAGGTCACTCTTAGATTAGAAACTAATGGATTGATATCATTGACATTTTTGAAACGTACAAAGCCAAACCGGTGACCCGATTTAGATCTCTTTGCTGCAATGTATACATCGATCACCACACCCCATTGGTTACATGTATCCTAAAGATCTTGGACCGTCGCTTTCCATGGGATATTAGAGACAAAGATTGATGAATACGACTTATGAACCGCACAAAAATTAAGGTTGGGTTTGCTGGGAATACCTTGGTTTTGCTGCTCGTGATTACGATTGTTAACATGTTGAACGTTCCTCTTGATTTTTGGATTACTATTTGTTCAAAATCCAATGCTATTTGCCATCTTTTTTTGCCGGTTGAGTATTATTATTTTTGCCAGATTTCTTTCGATCTTTGAGATGATTTGAAGGCATGGATGTTTAGAGAGCGAAAAATGGAACAAGAAGTGTTTTTTGTTATGGTTATTAGACGGCTAGAATGTCTTGGATCTGGCCGGAGAGTGGGTGGAGATCGCCTATCATGCGTAAATATCCATTAGATGCGTCTTTACTTAATTAGTTTGATACAAGAAATGAGAGATCACCACGAACGAAGAACACGAGTAGGATGAAGATCTTCTACTTAATTCTCTCTTCTTAGTGATGGATCGTAATGTTTGTGTATTCAAGAGTGATACTTACATTAAGTATTTCACAATGAATGAATGGAAATCCTACTAGTGCTAACATCAAAGCCAACGCTGAACGTAGGTCACTAATTTTAAAATGAATGATTTATGATTCAATTAGTGTTAACTAGTAATCTAAGTAATCTAGTAGTTATTGTGTTCTTTCGGAATTTGTTTTCAAAAAACACAAACAACATTTCCTTGATTTATTCAAGTAAAGTGTTGGATTACCAAGGTTACTTATGATGTCTCAATATTGATAAGGGGAGATTGTTAGAATTGAAGTTAGTAGTTGACTCTCATGCTTAGACCGCACTCCACACATGACTTCACTATCGAATATTCAGGCGTAACAAGATTATGATTATGTTTGATGGTCATCAAATGCAATCCGGGGGAAGAGAAGTGTTCAAGCTGGATATTTCGATAGAGTGCAACATTTAGGGGGAAGAAATGTGAAGTATGTGTATACGAATGGTTGTTTATTTGAGGTGAAGCAATTGGGGGGAAGAACATCAACAATATCTCTACCTTTTAGAAACAAGAACACCGTCGTAATTCATATCTTCATTTCTCATACTCAAAGTTCAAAGATACACTTCCGCAACTCTGATAAAACAAAGAACTTCCTCAAATCATCAAGTTGTTGGTCAAGACAAAAGTTCTACATGAGGAAGATTATAAGCTATCAAGAAAGTATGAGTATGTTGGTCAAAAGCTGCAAAAGATAAATCAAGATGGATTCACGGTAAAGAATGATGATTTGAGAAGATCTCAAAGGCAAAGACGAAAGAAAATGAAAAGATCAAGATCAAGATCACAAGAGCATGATTGGAACAAGACCACTATTACACAACAAGACTCAAGACAAACAAGCGTTAAAGTTCAAAGATCAAAGTCACAAGAGAGATCTCAATGAAAGTTCAAAGATCAAAGTCACAAGAGAGATGATCATCCTTTAGGGGAGATTGTTACGAATAAGGAAATGATGATCATTAATGCAATCAAAGAGAGATCTCAATGATCATCCCTTGGGGGAAGATTGTTAGGATTAATAAAAGTGACGATCTTATTGAGATAGAAGTCTTGTAATAAATAATGAAATATTATTGTATAATAGGTTAGGTAGATGGTAAATAGTCAAAGACTATAAGTCAAAAGGGCTAAATTGTAAATGTCTAGAAGACAAGGGCTCCATGGTCATTCATTGTAAAAGGGTATAAATACCCATCTACCACCTCATTTATGAGGTGTGTTTTCTAAGTGTCTCTAGGTGTTTCTTAATCTCATTCAATCTTTTCTCTAATCCTCCTCCTCCCTCTTTCTCTCTTTACTTTCTCTCTCTAGACTATACACTATATTGCTTATTGATCCTGAATTCAAGACCTAACAAACTTACCCTATTACACAATATTATTATTCTATTTATTACAAGACTTCTATCTCAATAAGATCGTCACTTTTATCAATCCTAACAATCTTCCCCCAAGGGACGATCATTGAGATCTCTCTTTGATTGCATTAATGATCATCATTTTCTTATTCGTAACAATTTTACAAAAGGAAGCAGTTAAAGAAGAGAGAGTGGACGGGAGGGTGTTTCAAAGGATTTTACACAAAAGACTTTCCGCCCACTTTTGGGCTGCTAATGAAAGGAAAGAAAAGTCAACGTTTCTATTTTGCCAAAACATCCTCATAAAGTTGTCCCATTTACCTGAGCAATCATTCAATGGATAAACATATCATGTCGTATGTTTGGCATTGAAAAAATCAAAAGGCATAAGTTTTATGATTTTAATGATTTAACAAATGGATGCTTTCATGAACAATTCAAAAGGCGTCATTTTTATCTAACAACTAAGAATGAATGAGTATATGTTTGGCATTAATTTTCAAAGAACATAGTTGTACACTTGTAGATCTATAAGTTTTCTCTCTTTTTCTATAATTCAAGAACACTCAAAAGTGTAATTATCTTCTCATCCCTTCCCATTTCTTCTAAATTAAAGAACACAAAGCAAAATAACATACTTCTTCCCTTTCCTGTCCCTTCACTTCCCCATCCTCACCTTTCATCAACCACCCTTCAAATAAAATTATTGAGAACAGAGTGTAAGAATAGGTTTTCAGATTTCTAACATTATAATGTTACAAAAGAATTGGTTTTTTAGATTTCTGACATTATAATATCACAAAACAATGATCATTTAGAATATAAAGATGTAGAATTAACATACCTACCTGTCCTGGAATATAGTCATTGAGGATGATAGGGAGACTGGTGTTTATTGCCTCCGCGATTGTATCAGGCCCCACCTGCAAAATCCAATGAAAATAACATCAAAACGTATGCAAGTAGCAGTGATTTGCTTTTCTCACACCACTTCTAACTGTAAATTGTCACATATTATGTTCATTATAATTCTCCTCCTCACATGTTTCTTCAACCTAAATTCTATTGTCGCTCTTTGACACTAACATTTTCTTAAACTTTGCTTCCTCACTCGTAACGCCTCAAGAAATCATATATTTATTGCTTGTTACTTTGCAGCCATACAGTTACTTCCACACTTTGAAAACTGAATGCTCCACTTCTTAATGACTAAAACATATATAACACGATATAGTTTAGATTGTTTTTTTATACAAAAAAGTAGGAAAAAATATAAACGGTCAACCAAAAGCAGTCGAATGTCATTAAAATTGTATTTTTACCACATATTGTTCTCGATCCAGTTTGCTAAAAAGGTGTAATATGACTCACATTGTCTAGTTTTCTTAAATATAATATAAATGCGTTAACTATTTAAAAAATAGTATTTGGTGACCCAACCGACCCACTTATTTTGCTGACTCTCATTATACGTATCACCCTTGGATACAACAACCTTAACGACTTGAACACCCTCCGTTAAGTATAAGAAGCATTTATATACATCTATTCCAGTGCCAATACCAAAAGAAAAAACAACTGTCACTCAAATGTACAAATGGCCAGTTTCATCCTGAAAACACCATATATAAGCTCTATAAGAACCTCAAAAAGCTTACACTAAAGAACCTGGAACCTTTAGGATGGATTTTGAGAGATCTTTGGATGAGTAGCAGCAAAAATGGGACAAATTGTATCGGTTTTTAAGTGAGAAAGATGATGATGCACATCTGAACGCATGTTTCCAATTGCTCTTCCACATAAAGCTAATACATCTATTATCTTTGAATTCGGTTGTACATGCCCTCTCTGACCTTTGTAATGCATAATATGGTGCCTGAAAAAAATGAAAAAAGATAAATAAAATCATAAGCTAAGTCTTATTATCATTTTCACCAATTAAAAAGGCTAACTAACATATATATAATTCAATAAGTAAAAAGTAATCTTCAACCTTAGGTTACTGGTATTTTCAACACCAAGTTAGAAAAAATCAACATGGTCAAATTCAATAACATGTCATGTGCCATATCAGTTTGAAATTTTGAATTTATAACTCGTACAGGTTACCTGAAATCCATACATGTGAATGAAATGCCTTCGACCCAACGACACAGGAGCACTACAAAATGTAAGGATGAATGGTTAAGATAACATGATGTAACAGATTAAATTACTAAATAAAGGTGGAAAACGGGCAGGATGGGTAACCCGGTCAAAATAGGTCTCGTCAGAATGGGGTAATGTTAATGTGTGGGCCGAGTTGGACAACCGGAATACAATATTTTTTGTACTAACTTTTTATGTGATTATGTATTACTTATGATAAAAAAAATCTATACGATTAGAATTATAAAAATCAAATATAAACACTCGTTACTTTTATATCGTAAAAATTGATAACAATTTAGTCTTTGCAACAGAACTCCTAAACATTTTAGTATGAATATAAAGTTTATTTTCAATATAGCTATATGTATAAATATAATCTCGCTTATTTTGCAGCTTAGCATGCAAATATGGCTCTTAATGTGATCTATATGTAAAATAATGATAGTAAGTATTACAAATCGTGACAAAGATCATGCTTACCTAGACCAAGAGGGTCGAAACCAAAGTCACCACGTAGACTGCAGATTAACATACAATACTAAATTATTAGTATCACAGAGACACACAAAAAAGTGAAAACTTTACATGCATGTTTTATTTTATGTTAATGAAGATTTTATGATTCTATCAAACCTTCCATTGAGCCAATCTTATGGGGTACTACCAGCATAATAGATCTATCGGGGTGAGCCGCTACGCACACAGTTCCAAAGGATCGTGAACCGGATGGTGCACTGCCCAACTTGCTAAGTGTAAGTTTCTTCCCACCAACAAATAAAGCCTTTGCTGATCCAACAATAGATCCACTCTTTTGTGAACTACAAAAAAAGGTTGATCATATCATATATTAGTACTTTCATACTACATAAAGTATAACACGTATATGCATGTTGCATTAAACACCGTTGTTACCTAAAAGCAACAACTGCAATGGCAGAAGAAGCACAATGAGTGGCAGCCATAATAAAAGCAACAACTGTAATGTCTGATGGATGGTGAGATTCGATAGC
>BQNB010102726.1:11203-24181 GCA_026074375.1 Tanacetum coccineum | reverse complement strand
AATACTTTTCAAACGACACTTAGAGGTCGTTCTCTTCTGACTGGTGCAATGGTACTATGAAGTAACGCTCCCGGAAACAGATTCCGCTGCGACCCATTTTTGGGGGTGTTACACCCTACCTCTTCAAAGTATGTTCTGACGGTAAGTTCAGACGCTGTGTCTCAGGACCAGAAACCCAAACAATTTTAGATCAATGTCACAACGGACCCACCGGTGGACATTATGGACCAAACACAACCGCTAAAAAAGTCTTAGACTCAGGTTTTTACTGGCCAACCATCATCCAACAAGCTCATACTCAAGTTTGCCTTTTCGAAGCATGTCAAAAGACAGGAAATATTTCAAAACGTGATGAGATGCCCTTAAACAACATTTAAGTATGCGAAAATTTTAACATATGGGGTATCGATTTCATGGGACCCTTTCCAAAATAATACAAATTCGAATACATCTTAGTCGCTGTCGACTATGTATCTAAGTGGGCCGAAGCACAAGCTCTACCAACAAATGATGCCAGAGTTGTTATTACTTTTCTAAAGAAACTATTCTGTCGTTTCGGAATGCCCAACGCTCTCATAAGCGACCGAGGAACTCATTTCTGCAATAAGATAATGAAGAAACATGAAAAGACATGAAGTTAACCATCGATTCTCTACATCGTGCCACCCTCAAACAAGTGGTCAAGTTGAAAATACGAACAGAGCTCTTAAAAGAATTTTTGAAAAAACTGTTAAAGACAATCCTGCCATCTGGTCAAGAAAACTTGATGACGCTCTGTGGGCTTTTAGTACAGCTTACAAAACACCAACCGGAACAACACCATACAAGCTCGTATACGGTAAGAACTGCCACCTGCCATTTGAAATTAAACATTGTGCCTACTGGCCTTGAAAAATTATAACCCAAATCTCATTGATGGTGGTGAGAAACGAATTTTTTAATTGCACGAGTTAGACGAACTCATACATCAAGCCTAAGAAAATTCTCGTCTATACAAGGCAAGAACCAAAGTCTGGCATGACAAAAAAAACCTAAGATGAGAAAAGAATTCAAACATAGAAACAAAGTGTTGCTCTTTCATTAAAAATATAAATTCAAACAGCCGAAACTCAGATCTCACTGGCTAGGACCGTACGTAGCGAAACATCAATATCCATCCGTATATGTTGAATTATATGGAAAAGATAAAAAAACATTCATTGTTAACGGCCATCTACTCAAGCTATATCATGAAGAAGAAGATTATAATGACCAAAGGGAAGCAGTCACTCCCTTCTTTCCGAAAAAATGAACTCCAGAAGTAGGAGTCCAGCTAACGACTCTCTTAAAAATTAAGCACTTCTTGGGAGGCAACCCGTGCTTTATTTAAGTGTGAAGGAGTCCCTCCTTCACTCATCTACTCTATTTTTATTTTCTAAAAAAATCAACAAAAATATTTTCTTTTTGTGTATACTTTTGCAGGTAATATATCTTAAGCCTGGAAAATTATGGCATGTGCTCAAGGATAGATCTCTCGCAACTACATTTCTCTATGCCTCGGGAAGTTCTATTTTCCTTATTCTCTAGTTTATCAGTTATCACATTGAGGGAAATGTTCAACTTAAGTGTGGAGGGGAGCCAAATAGGAAAAATTAATCAAATCTCTCCATGTTTGCCCTGCAATTTTTTTTCAACTGATATTTTCTAAAAATCTTTAAAAAATAATATATATGCTTTTCTTTTCAATATTAAATGCTCTTACTAAGGCAAATCCAACCAGATAGACACTATAACTAGCACAAAACCAGTCCACTAAATTGTGAGAATTTAAAAGCCTTCAAAATATTCGGGTATCCACCTTTGGTACCTAAGATAATTGATGCCTTTAGCTAGTTCGAGTTAAGGTTTGATGCAATTGCAAGTGTCTCATCCGTCGTTACGGCTGTGTGTTTGTAATTTGTCGCCTTTTCTGGAACGTTGGTATTGGTTGAAAATTGTATTCGAGTGAGCCAGTAATTTAGTAGCTCTAGAACTTGTGCTTGATCATCATTGACTAGACTGCAGTGAGATTAATTTATAGACAAAATCATATGTTATGAGGTGAATTAAATCACGCAAGCTCCTGTAACTGCAACACTCCCTTTTAGTGCTATTCTGCTGAAGAAATCAAAATTAAAAGAAAGAAGTTCCGTGCTAGCCTTAGTTATCGCAATGGTATAAAAAAGTTTAAAGCTTAAGTTTTGGCTCAAGAGATCAGTATATGCTATTCACCCTCATCAGTATCAAGTTCTGCCCCTTTGAGATTTTGTATGGTGCTCACGCCCCATTGGTCATGTTTATGTGTCTTGCACAAGCCTATGGTAGCTATCTAGATTATGTCTGCGCATCTGAGTGTCTTCACAATTATAAACCCTATCTGAGTGGCTTGAGTGAATTAAAAATCAAACGCATTCCCTTGTGAGGTGCTCTGTTATGTGTCTATGCCTGAAAAGTTAACTAAACCAGTAAACACTTGTTAAAACCAAATTTTCTCCATGTCACGATAAATGATCTTGTTTTTATCGTTTTTAATTGCTTGAGGGCAAACAACAGCTAAGTGTGGAGGGATTTGATTACGCCATAATTATACATGTTTTTGGCGGCGTTATTTATATATAATTAATCATTTCTCGTGAACTTTTGATACTTAATAGCATGAATTATGTGCAGGTTCACCTGAAGTCATCCCGGGCTCAAAAAACAAAGTTCAAGTGTTTATAGTTAATGAAAAGCAAAATAGAAGAAAAGAAAGGTCCAAGGCTAAAAAATGTAACATTTCTCATTTTCATGTCATTGTACGACTCCTATTATTAGTCACTATTTGTTTTAGTTCGATACGCGTTTACCTTTAATTTTGCTTTTGAGCTAAATCGCGTAGACTAGAAATAACCATTTAATGTAAACAGTCATCAAATAAATTGAGGTTTACATCAACCAAGTAATATATAATTATTAAGAAGATAATTATGTAACTTGCGTATTTTATTTTTTTGTTGGTCACGTAAAAGGGTTACGTTTCGCAATAAAATACATTTGGACATACCCCGGAAATACCTAGACTTACCTAGACTCAAACCAATACCCACTTTTAAAACCTTAACACAAAATTAAATCAATTCTTGTGTTAAAGACCCACTAGAGCCGAATCATGGGACAAGTATAACTAGAATCTTACACTAAGTACAATGTACATCCAAGTCTAATTAAGATTTGTACAACATGTCTCTAGTTACTAATCACATGGTTATGAGGATCACTTTTGGATCCTTCCTTCCCTACCAAAACCCACGGCATACATATATGCATACCTAGAAATCTCCAAATGATCCTAAAGTACATGTACATCTCATGGCTAATTAATGTTAGTCCTAAATGTCCCCCACTAATCTATTACACAATGGTTAATAACCATTTGGCTTCTCTTTTCCTTTGTATAACCGGCTAAACACAAGACACACAAAACCCAAAACAACAAATCAAAAGATTTCAATATCTTAAGCATATCCTTGTACATATATCTTGTAAATAAGAATCGTACCTTTGAGTTTTAACAAAACTATTGTGTAACCAAAACCACAAACCACCTAGTAAAGATAGGGCCAACGGTTTGGTGGTTTAGGACTAGTAATATGTAACTAGACATTTTCTTATAAATATTAAGTATACTTACCCTTACACTCTTGAAAACACACATACACCCTAAACACTCTCAACAACTACACACATTTTTATTTCTTTGTGTTCGACTTCAAACCGCAAACAAACTACCTTCCCGTTGATCTCATTCGAACCCACAAACATTTCTAGTTGTCATACAAGTTTATAAAAAGGTTTACACGATCTAGGGTTGGGTATTTACAAAGCTTTGAAGCTTAGGGTTTGGTTATTGATTTTGCTTTACACATGTGGGTTGCCACATTGCTCGCATACACACACGTTCAAGAAGCTAGGACCCTTGTAAGTGTTCTAGCCTACGTTTGTAACATTCTGTATTTTTAGGTCATTTACGACGTCATCCATTTTGCTAAAAAAAAAATTCTCGTACGCGTTTACTTTTAATTTTAATAGTTAAGTTAAATCGCGTAAATTAAGAATCATCAATCAACGTAAACGGACACCAAACGAATTAAAGTTTTCGTCAAGCAAGCAATATATTATTTTTACGAAAGTAATAATCAACTTTTTATATTTTATTTTTATTGGTTACGTAAAACGTTTACGTTTCGCAATTAATACGTTTAGGCATACCCGGAACCACAAAAATATTTCTACGCTTCAACAATACCACTTTTTATACCCAATCCCAAAATTTACTGAAATATCATCATATGTTTGTCCATATGCCGAATTTATACACAAAGAACAACCAAGACAATTAAATATCAATACTATACACTTATATAAAAACTACAACTTGCATTTTACTTACAACAAAAGTAGAAGTATACTTTCATATTTACAAGTATTACTTTCTTTTACATAAGTATTGCAAGTAAGTAATCTAGTGACAATAACCCTTGAAATCATGGGATGATGTCTCTTTTAAGAGACATAAAAACATAAGCTTTAATCACAAAGACCATGTACAAGATTTAGTTAGTAAGACCTAGCTCATGCATAGTAAATTTGACCACTAGTCACTCCTTAAGACCCTCCCTTTGTCTTGAGACTTTCTATGACCTCTTTGACCACCTTAGTTATATATATACCACATGCATTCCAAGTGATAGCAACACACAACACAAAACACTTAGTAAAAATCACAAAAACCTTCCCTTTTGGCTCTTTATAGGCCACGGCTCAAACACCCTTTTATTATAATCCATACTAAATTTTCTACAAGCCATTACACATCCATCCTAAGATATACTAAGATGTTTCCAAGCATTGGTTAACCATTTTCAAGTGTTGAAGCATGTTGAAGCCAGAATGACAAGATTCAGGGTTTCTTGGTTTGTAAGACTGGGTTTTTTCAATCTAAACAAGCGTTTAACCAATTACTTTACATCATCCCTACAGACCCTAAATAAGGTTATCTACACACACCCTTTTCTACATCGTCTTCTTACATTCATCATTTTATGCATATATAAGTTCTATATAGTAAATCACCACTTAGGATATGTTTAACTTGTAAAACGATGGAAATTTACTGACAAACATAGTTTTCTTAATGATACTTGTACAACACATGTCTATAAGAAATGTAAATATGGATCTTAGACTCTAATATACATGATAATCATAATGATATTATATAATTATCTAAAAAGGCTTTGTGAAATCTACTAATAAAAAGTACAAAATAAGTTTAAAACATGTTTTTATGAAAAACCTCCAAACTTTCTGTTTGAATTCGACATCCCACCTGGTCATTTTATATTTTTATAAGATAGCACACCTCATGACGATTCCAAAATGATAAGAAACTCGAAAAACCGATTTATAACGAAAAAGATACGACGATTTCAAGTTTACGTTAAATATATACTTTTATAAAACTATTTTTATAAAAATTCTATTCACCACAAAACTTTATATTTTAAAACTGCATTATTATGATAAAACTTTAAATACGAGAACGTACTCGAAAGAATCGCTAAAAACGGAGTTAAAACGAATAAATTACGACATTTACGATAACTAAATCTATAAAAATAAATATATAGCTGTTATGAACAGTAAAATCACTATTCATCAGAAAAACTCAAATTTTGAAAATGCTATATTTTGATAACTCGTCTTAATACGAAGGCGTGGACGTAAGAAACGGACTAAAAACGAGAAAGTTACGCCAGTTTTACTAAAGTATACTTATAAACGTTTCTTTACTTTATAAATTATGAATTTCACTAAAACGATTTAGATAGTAGATGTATGCCATATAAGAATTATAATGTGTGTCATTAGTCTAATCAAAGTACTATCTTAACTAAGGAAGTTTCCATAATCGAGGCACTCTTCGGGGTGGCGTATCGACAGTTGTTGGATTGTACAATATAAAGTGTCCTAGCCACCTCATACGTCACTACATGACCTCTTAATTATGATAAGCCCAAACGATAAAAGTATGACGTTGACTACTTATAAAGAACCATAAATAATCAAAAGTTTTACAGTACATTATCTACGAACCATATTGGATTAGGTTTTGCCTCGATCCTTCGTGACGCAATTTTTCATATTTGATTACTTGTTACGATTACCATTCCACATCGAGGTGTGTTCATACACCCCAACTTTTTATACGTAGACGTGATTGCGTTTTTACAAAAGACTACGGGGTGAATTACATTGCTGACCATTTTACAACTATTTGACACAAGACTGTTTTTCCAAGTGTTTTCAAAGTGTTTACAAATGTATGCTATCCAATACTTAGCCTGAATATTCTTGCAAGTTACCTTATTTGCCGTGAAGTCCCAAATTTATTCATCACGAAACCTTTAATTGCTATTGTAGTAAGCGTGAGTGTTGTGGATAGATCTATCAGGACTGACAATCCCTACCTTTCTTGTCACTAGTATTGCGATCAAGGGAATTTAACCATTGAGAGTGGTTAGGTTTTTGGCAAGCATCTATATTCTGATTGGGCCTCAAATCTAGTTCTAAGCGCTATCGGGGTCATAGCTGTAGTGCAATAATAAAAATGCTTTGACTACGTGAATGTGTTTCAGAAGTCTACTATTACTTCGATCTTGGTGGTCCACCTTTTTTACCGAGATAAACATAATGATTTCTCTCCACCTTTTATCTGCTACTGACATTTAGCATGTAATTTCATGTCTTATGCGTATGAAGATAAAGATGGGAGCCGTGGCGGATATCAATGAAGACAGCAATTTCTGTGTTAATCATATATAATGCTACATTTTATTAATCTTAAAAACTTAAGTCATACTTTTGTGGTATTATCAGCTTTTGACACTAATTAAGAATGTTTTATGACTTTTAAAACATAATAGGACCTAATTAAATGAACTCTGATATTATTGCCTATTCATGAATACGAATCTTATCTTAAACGTCCATTTAAAGGTCGTTCCTAATCTTCTGATGTTGTAACTATGATGCGTCTAGCACCCCATTGCTACCATTCCGCTGCTACCTGATTTTGCGGTCTTTACAACGTTCCGAATCAATTCATGTTTCTTCATGTGTCTTAAGGCAACGGTTTTTATGTGTTAAACAAGCTCACATGGGTCGTGCCTAGCATGACACATACCCTGTACCACGTCTTAGCAATAGACAGCCAATATATAGACTGTGTGGTGCGTGAACTACAAAAAGCCATAAGGCACATAAATCAAAGATCTTGTGTATAAGCATAATTTTTAAACAAGAACAATGCACACGTAAAATAATTTAACCGATACGGTTTGACTAACTCGTTTGAAATGGTAACACACTTTCACTGTCACTATCATAATACTTAACAACATCGATTTTTGACTCAATTAAAAGATGTGTCTATACCACATAGAATAATGCGAACTAGGGTTATTGTTTTGGATATGTCAAAATAACTTCTATAGTCTCAACTAAGTTAATACTGCTAGCAGGAGTAGTACTGCTAGACAAAATTAGGTACCTGCTAGCAACGTCTCAGTACTGCTAGCAAAAAAAGTTAGAACTGCAAGCATAGTTTGTACTGCTAAAGTATATTTGTTATAAAATACTTGCTAGGATGTATTAATATAACTAGTTTTCTTGACAATCCTGAACTTTTTGTGCACCAACACGAGCTCAAAAAAAAACATCTAACAATTTGTAACTCACTATCGGATTGTAATTAGATATGACGCAAAATTAGAAGTTAGAGTACTGCCAGCTTAAGAAGTTAGTACTGCTAGCAAAGTTATACTGCTAGACAGAGTAGTAACTAACTGAGCAAGTTAGTACTGCTAGCATTAGAGTTCTAGTACTCAAAGCGAGCATATTGACATCTTAAATCACTGCTTAGTTCATATACAATAATACGTTTTTGACATTCTGAACTTAGAGGGACTGGTTGAAACACCATTAAAACCAAAAAGGTAATTTTTAGTAAAAATAAGAAGGGACTAGATCGTATCAATTCGAAAACTCAGGGGTGGTAAACAGGTAAATATTCTCTATTCTTTTAACTATAAAGGACTGTTTTGCCAAAATGCAAAAACATTAAGGTATTTTAATATAATTAAGTGAATTAAATAACACATTTAAATGGTATCACGGACAGTCGTGTTTATAAGAAGAATACTTATATAACTAATTAGTCACGCGAATTGATAATACTAGTGTATTACTAGAACAATAATTACAACACACCTTTATAACTTAAAAGTAATATAAGTACACGGCACACCATTCACCAAGAGCAAACAGGAAAACGAATACATAAACTGTACACACCACACAAGTCTGATAACATATATATAAACTAGAAATGCTACATATAGTGATTATAACCATTGAGTCGTTACCTAAATATGTAACTAAGACGTGACCGATTTACTGTCGATAATTGACGGTGCTGTTATTCACTACCTGCCTTGGACTAATAATTATACATCAGAAGATACCTTCGATAGGTGAGTTCATAGCCCCATGTTTACTGTTATTTAAATGATTTACATCCTTGGGTGAGAACATGCTTGTTTTACAAAATTTCGAAGCCAAGTGTACATTTTATATCATGATTACGTTTTGCCTAATTACCATAACTCAGTTATTCCATGAATCATGAACTGTTAATTTGCATAGATGTTGATTGGGAATTACATTATGTTGGGCCGCGAATGTTATGAATAGAACGATTAGTGATTGACAATCCCAGTTCCGGGTTGACTTGCTATCACTGGGAACGAAACGCATACCATGTCGAATTTGGGATGTTGCGGGAGGTTACCACATCATTTCACGACACTTGGTGGCAATAATAATTTGCATTCATATATGTCGAGCTTCAGTGTCATGAGCTTAGGAAAACGTAATTACTTTTTATGATGTTTGCATTTGTTGCTTAATCATACACTTGGAAATCTTGCGGTCCTACAATTGATTTACATAAACCTATGAATTCACCAACTTTATGTTGACGTTTTAAGCATGTTTTTCAGGTCAATAAGGCACGAGGTGCGATGATACATTGGAAGTCAATAATTGAAGAGTCAACACTTAAGATTTGGGGTCTTATTACATTTTGGGGGACAATTGTTATAAACCGGAATCTTTATTTATATTGTTGAACAATTTGAAGCCATGGGCTTATGTAACAAACAAGTATTTTGTTAATCCAATGTATCTTTTTCAAACGACACGTTTCAGATCTTGTGCTATTGATCCGAAAATGTAACGTCCTCGGATATTCAACATTCCGATGCGTACTCAGATTTAAGGATGTTACAGATAAGTCAAAATTATTAACAAACAAAAAATACGAAACATAAAACGATAAAAAAACTGTATTTTCTTGAAAACAGAGCGGGTAAAAATGCTTAAGGGGGTGCCACAACCATCAAAATGATACCCCTAACAATACCCTAAAAATACATGTATGTTGTCTCGTCCATGTAGTTTACCTAAAATCACACTCATCGTTCATTTTTTATTTTAATTACATAGACAATACTTATTTTTCAAATTATTTTTAAAGTAAATTATATAAATAGTCTTTGTGGTTTGGCGAAAATTACATCTACCGTCCTATATAGTTTAAAGTTACATTCTTGTTCCCTATCTTTGCAAAAAATAACACTGCTGGTCCTTCACCTTATTTATCAAGGACGGTAGATGCAATTTTCGCCAAACCACAAGGACTATCGATGTTACGACGGAGGACCATCGGTAGTTCGATAGAGGAATAGTATTGTTATTCTTTGCAAATATAAGTACCAAGAATGCAACTTTAAACTAGCAGAGACGGTAAATGTAATTATCAACAAATCACTAGGACCATTTATGTAATTTACTCTTATTTGTAGTGGTAGTCCTAATTATGAAAAACATGGATTATTCGTGTAACAAAGATAAGTCATATCCATGTAATAAAAGACTATAGATTATTACACAATTAACAAGTAGTATCAATATAATTAGGGTTCGTTTGGTAGGACGAAATAAAATGTCAAATGAAATGTAATGATTCATTACCATCATTAATCATATTTGATTTGTATGATAAGACGTAATATCATGATAAAAAGACTAAAATACCCCATTAATGATAGGAATTTTATTTAATATGGTTAGTTAATGATGGAGTTTTATGCAATGTTTTAAAAACCGGTTTTCAAACTGACCTGACCGAGCTACCGTGGTCAACGTTACAAATCGGTTTAACCGGCGGTTCAACCAGGTTTTTCGGCCAAAACCGGCTTCCAGACACCCGACCGTTTCACGGTTCAACCGGCCGGATCAACCCGGGTTTTAAAACATTGGTTTTATGTAATTTTAATTTCATTACAAGATGTAATTAAAAAAAGTAGGGGCCCCTAAGAAATGAATTTTGGTGTAGAAGAGTAAGTCCTGTAATGAATCATTACATTCCATAAATATAAACAAACAACATTTAATTACAACATACCAAATACTATGTTAGTTTGAAAACTAGACGTCCATGATGCGATTAAAATCAAATAAGAACTGTGTATAATTTTGGATAAACCGAAGTATAATACAAAGACCATGTCATAGGGTGTGTATCTATATAGCAACCTTGCTAAATATAGTAAGCGAGTAAAAAAAATTGAATTAGTACAGAGAGAAATTTGGTAAAAGAATTGAAAATTGGAGATAAGTTGCAAAAATCTATGAAGAAAATACGAAAGTCAATAGCACACTTTCTAATTATATTGGTATAACCTTATTCAGAATGTGACATGTTAGCAAAAATAATAAATGTATTTTTAGTGACTTGCAATATGTGTTTTATAAAATAGTATATCCATTCGTTTGAGGTCGTTATGAGCTCAAACATTATGTCATGCCGGGCAATGTTTTGAAAACTACTAGTATAATTTTAATTGACCCGATCGAGTTATCGGGTTACTCCGATCTTCTAAAACATATATGTTCAACAATACAACAAAAATTATATATACAAATCATAATTAGTTTATATATTGAGCTTAAAGAAACATTTACCAACAAGGGTTTTAGCCGTACAATAGCAACGTACTTTCTCAAATGTTCTGTTTTGATTCGTGAACTTTTTTTTGTTCCACTTAATGTAACGAACGTTCAAGTTTTGTGTTAATTTGCACCAACCTTGACTGGCAACCGGGAAAAAAGTTATAAAACCGGAAAAAAACCTACGTGACAATCAACAAAGATAACTTATAAAAATAAAATTACGTCACAACTATATAATGCCCTTAAACAGTTTCAGCTATCGCTACATTTATTCCGTTGCTAATAATAGCTATTTTCATTTTCTCCCTATGGCTCCTTTGACTAGCGTTTACATGGCTTTGGTAATTCTTGTAACGCTCTATTTTCATCCGCGTGGCTTCTGTTTTTAGGCTTTTCGCTTGGCTTCCATCACTATCGTTCAAAGAAAAATACCCCGTATAAAGATAACGACCAAGTCGAATTATATTACAATAAAATATTTGCAGACTTCACTTCATTGTTTGATTACTTGTAAACTTTAAACGATGGATCAAGCTGTGAACAAAAACAAATTCATGCTGGCTTTTTGTAATTAGTCCTATCAATTATTTGTATTTAAATGTCGAGTTTATAAAGTAAAATCACAAATAGATCTTTATATATATATATATATATATATATATCATATTGATATTTTGGTCAAAAAGGAATAACTTGTAGAAAAAATAATGTGACTTTGTAAGACAAAATTTAATTCCCTATTTCTCGCAACGTTGTTTGTTTCAATCAATACACATCGTTTTTGCTTTTCAACAAAAAAATGTTTTCTAGTTTGAAATTCTTTTTGAAAAAGTTGTTTGGAAAAAAGGTAGTTTAAAATTATGGAATGTTCACTCTAAAATTGTATATAATCGAAGCGAAAAATTAGTCACAGACTCAAGCTTAGGTGGGAGGACATACTCAAGCAGGATCTAAATGATCTTCTATTGTCCAAAGACATGACATCTTATATGAATTCGTAATTTTGATTTTTTTTTTCTTCTAAAATCCGAGTAAAACCGAATTTTATAAGTTTATGGCCAAATTAGAAAATACTTAAGTTTTTTTAATTTATAATTTTATTTAAGAAAAATAATATTAATTCAGTTATTACTTAATGAGGAAAAAATTGATTTTTTAAAATACGAAAGTCCCCAATTTGAGTTTTACATTATTATATAAAAGATATATGTTGCGTTTTTGAAATATGTTAATTATATGTCCAAAATGCCATATTTTCCTTCTATATACGTTTTTATCTATGCAATGCTTGTATTTTTTTTTGTTTTATATGCTTTCTTTTGTGTCTTTGTCTTTCCCATCCTCACAAACACCACATAAAAAGTCTTTTTGTTTGCACACACACTTGTCAAGAATCTTTTTGAAGCAATTAATTTACACTCGGGTAGAGGTGTGAGTGTCTACATCTTCCGAGAAAACCGAGTATTGTTGTTGTTGAAAGGGATAATTTTTGAAATGCTCTAAGATTAGAGGTCCTTTGCTTTTCTGCTTCAAAAAATAGAGGTTTTTCAAAATGCTCTATGCGACTTATGCAACATCTGACAAATTTACCAAAATACCACTATCCTCCAATGATTGGATGTACTTTTTTGTTTCAGAATAGGAGTTTTTTGTAAATTTGTTAGGGGTTGCATAAGTCGCATAAATCATGTGAGCATTTTGGAAAAACGCTATTTTTTGGGGGTAAAAAAACAAAGCATTTCAAGAATTAGCTCTTGTTAAAAATGGGTCAAGAGAATAGAAAATAGGTAACATGCTTCACGATAAGTCTGCAAAATTTTATGACCCACACATATCAATGAAGAG
>BQNB010102725.1:0-24181 GCA_026074375.1 Tanacetum coccineum | reverse complement strand
TACCTGACCTTTTCCAAGACCTTCTATTTTGTCTTCTATGTGCTCAATGCGGTCGAGAGAGAGTTCATCTAGGTGATTCAAAATTTCCTCAATTTGCTCCTCGTGACGTTCCAGACTTGTCTTACGAGAGCTTTCTCCTATCTCAAATGCTTGAGGTAGGGCAGAAGTAGAGGAGGATGATCGGTCACGACCTCGTTTCTTAAGTGGCAATAATTCCTCAGGAAGAAAGAATTCTTGAGGATTAAACATTGGAGATAGCATTGAAGATGGAGGCACAATAGTTGGCGGTGGAATAGGTGATTCTTTAGCATAGTATGCATGCATGACCTTCATATAAGGGTCATCATGAAAAAGTGAAAGAGTTGGTGAAGCTATTGGAACCAAACCAAATGAGTTATTTAAAGAGCTAGAATAAGTTTTTCTTGGTGAAGCTGGGACATAGTCTGAGAAAGCCGGGATATAGTCAAGAAAGTTAGAGGAAAAAGCATCCTCAATATTGGAAGTAGGGTGGCTGGGAGAAGACATCGCTCTGTTAATAACCCAGCGGTAAATAACATAAGTTATTTATATAATAGTATAATGGTTATGTACTTTACATACTATTCCGAAAGATGTAGTAGCACGAAGGACTTTCTTAGATGGAAAAAGAAAAGTAGTTATAGTTAAGGTTTCAACCTTGTTCTCTATAACTGTGGCTCTTGATACCAATCTATAACACCCCCATTTTTGACATATAGCAGCGAAAGCTAATCTGGGGTATTATTTCATAGTACAACAGTCATAATCATAGAAAACGACTCAAAAGAGACGTTTTTAAAAGATAAGTTATCATTCATTATTTCATCAGAGTTTTTACAAACAGAGGTCCCAAAAATCTACATGAAAACATAAAGTTTGAATGATAACAGTTTAGCCATCTTCAAGTCCGTGCCACTCCGTGCCATAAGGTGCTCAGTTACCTGAGATAAACATGCTAAAAAGGTCAACACAATGGTTGAGTGATATTCATAGGTTTATAGTAAACAGTTTGAATACAAGTTTAATAGTGGGTTATGTTGTTATACACCCATAACTGTAATAATTACAATGAGTACAATTATTAAAGAAAACAGTATTATTGCCCTAAGCTCATGCACCGAGACCTTGAGATAATTAATAATCACAATAAGTTGCCTCAACGGGCGCCTTTGCCAAACACCCGCATAGTGTTTCAAATGAAGTGCGTTTGGTTACCAGAAAGTATAGGTACACCAACGGGGAAGCTCAGACCCAAATAGATCTATTCACAGCATTCACGCTTACTCCGAAAAGTAATTAACGATTCATAATAGTGGGGTCTTAATGGAAAAAGTAAGGACTTAGGCAATAATATATCAGGATAACATACAGTTGGAAAAATACTCGTATTCATGGTTTATAGCATGTATCCCCCTCGCGGGTTTATGAAAACATTAGAAGATTTAAAATGCGAGGCTATGAACTCACCTTAACAGGGGAAATCTGATTGATGGCAAAAGTATATAAAGTGAAAGTAACGGCTTCGTCACACAACCTGGGGTAATATGTCAAGTCTTAGTGTGATGGTTTATCTTTCAAAACTTATAAAGTATTACTTTGATTTATTAATTTATAGAAATATTGTATCACTGTTCGGGCCATCATAATTCAGAGGTCATGTAGTAAGCGTTTGAGGAGCCAGGACACTTTAAATCGTAAATCCAGCAAACTCGTCAAAACGTATACCCAAATGAAACTCCTTATATGAAGCTCCCTAGTAACGTGATACGATAAGATTTTAAGTTTCTTCAAAAGTTAGTCGATGATAAATTACGTTAAATATATAACGTAATTGTTTTATAATGCGCCGATCGATGATTAATAACGATTAATGTGTCGAGTTTTAATAAAATCGAGTTTTATAATATTAATATATATTTTTATAATTTATATAAAAATATTATATTTTATATTTTCAAGTTTGCAAAAATGGCAATATATACCCTTGGTTTATAAACTTTTACAAGTTTAGTCCTTTATATATAAAGTATATATAATTTAAACCTTTAACTTTGAAACTTGGCAAGATAGGTCCTTATAGTTATAACTTTGAAATAATGATATTTTCAGCCCCTTTAGTTATAAATTTCAGAAAGTTACGATATATACCCTTTGCATGGAAATAATTTACAAATCAAGTCCAAAAAGCCATGCAAGCTTATTTTAGGATTCCAAATGATATTTGCAGGTTATAGCTTATTAGAATAAGCTAAAATAAGATCTTCCAACGTAACAAAAGTTTAAAGAAAGTATTCGTTAGCTAGAAAATCAAAACGGGACGTTTTTAGGGTTTTAATAAAAACACATGGGTTTGAGGATTCAAAGCTTCAAAAAAGAGTTTATATATGATCTTAAGAGTATTATGAACATTCTAATACAGATTATAAGTTTATGGAACAATATCTTAGGCTTACTTGAGCTAAAATGGGTCGAAATGGGTTTTTATGACTCGTACGCCTAGAAATGGCTTCAAGACTTCGTTTTTCTTGCTTCTTGGCTTCTATTCTGAGCTTAGGGACTTCTCTTGATCCTTCTTGGTCTGAGTTAAGACTCCATTTGAGAGTGTAGCTTTGCAAGGTGTATGGTGTTGGAGGGGTGTGTGGAGGGTTCGGCTAAAATAGAGTGACAAGGTGGTGATGTAGCAAGCTTGGTGGCCAAGAGTTGAAAGGGAGGTGCTTGTAAGCAGCTTAGGGCTGTAGTAGCTTAGTCATAGAGGTGCTTGGATGGGTGCTTGGTTTAAAAATGGGTAAAAATGGGTGAAAATGGGTATCGGGTTGGTTTAGGGTTCGGTTTAGGGTTTTGGACTTTTAGATTGAGTTTTAGATGACTTAGGGTTTATGTTTAAGGTTTAGGAGTCATGCATTAAGTGCTTGTACCTTGTGTTAATGTGGTAGTAAGAAACTAAAATGAATTTGGAGGTAAAATAACCTAGTTTGACTTTCTTGCATTATTGACTTGTATATTGTGTTTTAGAAAGTTGTAACTTGATTTAAGAGGGAAAATATAATTCAAATGTGGTGCATTGATACTTGTACATATTCTTTAAATGCTTGTACATTCATTTTATATGTATACATTACATATAATTAGGGTTTTGATATAAACATTAACGTTTAATGCTTGTTTTGAAATAACGTTTTAAAAAGTACGTTAAATAGATAATGTACTTAGTAAAAATAATATTAAGATATAAACTTGACATATTAGGATGTTTACATGATATAAACATAGATAGAGATGGCATTGGTAGAGGTTGCATGAGCTTGTTTACTTTAGAGATGCAAGTTATGTTGCATAATGAGATAAAACAAAAATTTTCCTGTAAAAAGGTGGTATATATATAATAGATAGATATTACAGTGCATCATATTCAATAGATGGATAATTACATTGATGAAAATTGCGGATTGTTATAGTCTCCCTCCCTTAAAAGAAATCTCGTCCCGAGATTTAGTTGGATGCCGGAGTGATGTTTGAAAACAGATGTGGATACTTGGCTGAAAATTTGAAATTCAAAATGTTTATTTTGAATAAAACATTTCTTTTAATTGTAGAAAATGTTTTGTAATGTTTATAAAAATGTTTACAACATTTTATAAAAGTGTGAGGTTGAATAAAAATTTCATTTGATCATAAAATGCATTAAGCATTTATTTATTCATACCTTTAAGTGATATAATTTTCGAAATAAAAATTTACTACTAATTACTTATTTACGTTTAATTTTACATTGAACGTTTTTATATTTTGTAATTATCAAAACGTAAAGATGTGAAAAATATTAATAATGTTTTTAGGCATTATTTCTATCAACAGGCACCAAGGTAACCATGACATGACTTACTTTGCAAGATAGATGGTCATGTTGCACATGATGTTCTTTGAACTTTGAGCAAAGATGAAGAAAAGCTACGAATTGGCGAGAATTTACATTAGTTGCCAAACGGATGGCTCACTGGCAAGATGATGCATTGTTAAATATTGATAGAATCCCGTGGATCGTTAGTCCTAAATATCACACTCTGCTACATGGGGATCACACAATTATTCCTAAAGATGATCCATTGTTGCATGTGTTTGCGAAAGATGATCATGATAATTGGCATGTGCAGGTTAGAAACTACTTCAACCCCCATATCCCTCTACATCCATCTCCCCTCTCAAACAAAAATAAGATTCACAATTCATAATTCATATACAGCTTACATAAACATGGCAGATTAGGTGGGTTGGTCGACAGATCAGAAGGGATTCGGTCAAAACAGGTCATTGGGGATACGGGTCATGTTGGGATTTTTAAATAAGACTATTTAAGAGCTTTTACGCATAAAATACACTTTGCGTGATATTTTGCCTTTTCACCTTTTTTTCTTTCTGTACAATTTATTATTCAACCTGTTTGGCCTATTAGAGATATAACAAAGCCCGAATCAACCCATTCAAAACTACACATTTACAAATTGCCACATTTCACAATCCTTATGGGTTTTACTTACTCTGCAGATATTCCACTCTATAGATTCTGGATCACTGAAAGGGTTCCCTAAAATTGTGGATGTTGCTAAGGCACAGGTTAATATGATCTAAAGCTTTTTTTTCATAATACTCATGAATCGATATTCAACAGTACCTGATGATACATATGCTTTGTTGATACTTTTGTTTTCTGCAGAACCTTATTACTGCAAAAAAATGGTTATAGAGAAAAGCATTCAAACAGCATATATCCAAGCTATCAAATCAGCTAAGCATTTTATCTATATTGAAAATCAATATTTCATTGGTTCATCATACGCGTGGTCATACAAAAATGCAGGTAACAAATAACATTATTTCTTGACACTAACCTATGTGATCAAATAATCTTTTAAGTGTATTTGATATCATGTGCCTAAATTTTCGAATCTATGCATAATGAAGCTAAGACAACCATTTTTCCCAAAAAAATCAACAACTATTCATTCCTTATCAACTTCACAACACTTTCATGTTAGCATGGATAGCGTCACCCTATGGCCAAAGAGTGTGTGTTAGTTACTGCCCTTAATGACATTTCAGTGCAAGATATTCCCATTTCAGGTTTCATTTACATTAACATTTATTGACAAGCTTTACTAACTCACATTCATGATTAAATGTTAATTCTTTCTATTTTTCTAAATGTATTGTTTTGCAGTTGGGACGTTTAGAGTGCTTAATGCTCAGGTATTTCTAATCTCATTAGTCTTGCTCATTTTACTATTTGCTATGCAAATTATATTTACATTACATGAACAAAATCCCAAAATAAAAAAAATAACTACTAAACTTATATTCATTCTAACATGTACTTTTCCGAATTAAATCATACTCGATCCTATATCCCTATCCATCTAGTGTTCAAAACAACCGCTTTGAAATTGCTATTGCCTCAGCGACTTAGTTCAGGTTAAACCAAGTAATCAGGCACAACCAACAAAGTAACCATCTCCAAGGTGGCCTAGTGGCCCCAAGATCCTGAAAAACTTACCTTTAAACCTGGTTGGATAGACTACGTGACGTGGCCTGGGAAAAATCCCGAAACGGACACACAAATAACAGTTAGGCAAGGTCGCGGAAAGTTTCAAAATAAACAATAAAAAGTGAGCTTATGAAAAATTAGCCTAAAACTAAATAAGCCATAAGCCGGCTATATAAGCTAAAACAAACATCCCTAAATGTTTCATTGACGCATTTCATCAAACACCTTATCTACTTTAAATGTTTCACAATCCCAAATATAAAATAAAGCTCATTTAAAAAAACAAATGACATACCAAGATGCACCAAAGTTAATAACAGCCTGCAATCAACAAACAAAACAAAATGAAACTTTAGGGAGATAATAATGAATTAAATTTTGGCATAAAATTAAGTAGTGTAGTTGTGAAGATATGTTACATACAAGGGATTTTGTAGTACTTACTTTGGATTTAATGACAACAATAAAAAACCTAACCTTTTGTATTTCCGAGAACACTTCATCTTCAAGATCATTGTAACCCCATGTTGATTGAAATTCCTTCACTTCAACTTCTATAACACACTAATTATGAGCACCTCCGTACTCATTATGAGCACCTGCATATTAAATTAAAGTACTAAATCTTTAGATATAATAGATATCATATTTAGATCTAACACTCCAAATCAGTTGTATATATCAAGACATACACATATCCAACCATCACTTAGAAAAAACATCACCTTTGTTAGTTTAATAAAGCCTGAAGACTATTGATTTAGACTTTTACATTATAATTGTTTCATATCTATATTTTATATTTTGTCTCTTGTAATATCAGTTGTTTAGTAAATCTGCTTAATACAATTTGTAATGATAATGAAACATTTAATGGCATCTACGCAGAGTATTGGTCGTCATTCACATGGTTTATAATATGCACAATATAAAATAAACAAGTATAAACCATGTGTTCCAAAAGCCTAATATCAGAATCTCCTAAACATTGATGTAACTTAAACCTAAACACTTATAAATGATGTTTATAGAATTATGTATTTGTTCATGCTACCTTGAACTACAAGTAATATTATATTTACACGAAATCACCTTCTTCTTGCTTCCTTCATTAATCGACCGGCTTAAGCGTTTGAGATGAGAATCACTTGTGTTGGTTGCGTAGAACTAGGGCTAAATCCTATGCAACATTAGAACACCAGAAGTCGAACAGGAGTCAATTTAGGTCGACTATGGATTGAACCCTTTGGGTTTAGGTCTACCGAGAATGAGAGGAGGATGGGGGGACGATTTAGTGTTATTTATGTGGGCTGGTTGAAAACCAAGCTTTCCAACCCTTATGCAATGTACCTAAACGTTGTAGTGTAGTATATGCAAGACCAGTGGATTGGTCATTATCTAAGGGAATAGTGGGGTAGGCTCGCAGAGTATATCGTAATGATCTATGGGATTTAAATAAGATTCTTTTTTTGTAATTTTGTGTATTTTAATAAATAGCAAGTACATATCAGAGTTTTGAATATTTGGCTTTTTTAAGAGGATTGTTCACCTAAAAAGAATTAATTTTCAAGAAAAGTAAATTGGTGCTAACAAATATGTTGAGAAGCATATTTATCTGGGGTGCACTACTCCTTACTAGCGATCTAAGTATACTTATTGAAATGTCATGCCTTAATTGGTAGAACAGTGAATATTCCCAATTCCATTATTGTAGGGCTAAGCTGCAACCTATGGAATGAGAACCTATGTGACCAGCTATACAATCACAATATACACAAAATAACTATCAAACACGCAATAAATATTTGATCTAAATATTCACCTAGCAACTCAACTTAACTCTACAGTCGCGATGGTTGCACATAAAATATCAAACTATATTTTATGTCGATCTTAACTCGATATTTAATTAGTTACATTTGGTTCACGTTTTAGAAAAATGGATTCCTAAACTAGTTCTTAACAAGCAATCTCATTCACCAATTAAGAAAAGAATAAGTATAATTATAAACTAACAAGTTTCATGCAATCCTAAA
Source organism: Tanacetum coccineum (assembly GCA_026074375.1). Taxonomy (NCBI): domain Eukaryota; kingdom Viridiplantae; phylum Streptophyta; class Magnoliopsida; order Asterales; family Asteraceae; genus Tanacetum; species Tanacetum coccineum. The sequence goes on along the minus strand of BQNB010102725.1, from coordinate 16,588 downwards.
TAAACACTTACTTATTTTACCTAGCATAGAAAACAAATACCAAGCAAACATAAAATCAAGACAAACATGATAAACAGTATTGAATGATTGAAGGTAATACTTATCTTGATGTATTGGTAGGTTTATGATAAAGAAAATCACTGAAAGTTGCATAGAAGTTAGGCTAGGGTTTGGTTCCAAGTGTTGCACACAAATGATGAAAAATAACAAAAATATATATAGAATTCTGAACGTGATGGTGTGAGGTTATAGGGGCTCACAACGTCACCTAGCCGTCTTCGACTTTAGGGTTTTACCCCAACTAGGGCATAGGGCTACATGGCTTGAGGAGTGACGGCGTCATGGCATGGGATCTGACAGCGTCTTTACTTACTGGTAGTTACAAATAATATCATAACTTTACTTTCTATAAGGTTTTGGTGATGACGTCAGTTATGCCGGTCACAACTTCAAACTTTTCTCTTTTTCATCCAAACTTCGTCTAAAAGAGCTCAAAACTTGTACGATCCATAAAATGCATGATCATTGACCTAGAAACCAATTAGGAAGGATAATGAGCCAAGTTAGAGATAAAAAGAGGTACAATGCATAAAATCATAGGGTAAATGACCCATAAAATCAATAACAAACTGCACCTCATTAAATATCCCTACACTTGGGATTTGCTTGTCATCAAGTAAATAAGCTTTTAACTAAGACAAAGTACATTTTAAGGGGCTTTTAACACTAGTATAAAAATAATTCAATGAAAAACTCATTTGACAATACGCTTTTGATAGCTTTAAGCACGTAAATATAATACTAGAATCTCACATAATAAGTGTTTAGATAATTTAAGCTCTCGGGTGTATATGAAATATAACAATATGGATACATAAATCACCCAACTTATCATGTCATAATGCATAGATTAACTGTATGCTTGATAAATGATCAAACATCCATCACTTTGGCATAAGCATCTAGAAAATACTATCAAATATGTCTTTCGATGGTTGTAAGTTGTAACTTTAGGCTTGGGGTAAGGAATAAAGGGTAAGGGATGTAGGAATTTTTAACTGGATGAAACTTAATCATCTAAACAACTAAATTTAAGTGTTACCAAGTTAAAACACGAAACGAACAAGAAAACTAAACAATGACTCTTTTTGAATTTTCCTAACTCTTTCTTACCTTAACAATAGCAGGATGGCAGTCCGTATCATCTTTTATCATTCTATTATTATTTTCATTATTTATTTATTTAATTTATATTTTTTTACATACACTTTTACCCGACCATAATAATCTACTATAAAATAAAATACACGAACAATAACCTGAACCATAAACAATAATTTAAACATAAATGACCCGAAATAAATGATCAACACTAATTGAGTACTATTTAACATTGCATTACTTAGGGGTAATACTTTTTTTTATTCCTACTTTCTTTATATATATAATACTACCAAGAGTCCTAATCATCTCAAAAATGTACATACAACTTGACTTAGAAACATGTAAACATCTAACACATAACACATATAAACGTGGGCTACAACGATTTGGATGAAACAATTTTCTAATGGGTGTGAACATTACTTCCAAGCAAGGTGTTCCACTTTGTGGGAACATATCGAACTCTCCACCAGTCTTGATAGATCACCTTTCGGAAGTGAATCGCGGAATCTATCATGTTTCTTGACGGAAGCCACGGTTTAACCAAGAATTGTTCAATGTTTCCCATGACCATGGAATCAGGAGACTGAGTAAGCACCACAGGGTAATCACTTTCGCTAACTCTTCAATTGTGTGAGTTCTAGCCCTCCTTTCGGATGTTACGAAACGAATGGTAAGACTAGGATGAGCAAGTTTTTGACCCTACTGTAATTTGTTTGCTGTTTTCGAGAGCATTCTCTATAGGAATGCTATTTCTTAAGCTTGCCCCCATCACACACACGTCATAACCTGAATAAAGCTCGGAAATTTGCCTTCCCAAGTTTTCTTCTTCTATGACAAAAGCAGGTTAATACCCTTTTCCTCAAGACCATCCTAACCTCTTAATAATATTTATCCAACATGAATTTAGCTCCTTTACCCGGATAAATCTCATCAATCTTTCCATTGGCTCCGTGTATGAGCCTGATACACGAGACCAAATCGTAGGCTCCTGGGCTAAAAATCTCCAAAAACCATTTAAATATCAATCCTCTATTAGAGCATAAAGACTAAAAAACCGAGACCACGTTATTCTTTAGGAGCAAGTGCTATCTTCCATTGAACCCACGAGCTTTTTTACCCGAACTCTCATGACCATTGAAGAATTTACTTCGAAGAGATTCAGAATTTGTATGACTCCTGCAGGATACTTGTAAACATTGCCATGTGAAAAATATAGGCATCGAGCCAAGTACCGATTTGATTAACATGAGCCGCCCTCCAATCGATAACATTTTCATCTTCCATCTTGATAGACGTCTTTAATCTACTCAAGAATTGTCCCTATCAAAGAATTGAATTTTATTCTTGTCCCCTCCAACTATAAAGAACAAGATATAAAAAAGGAGCTTTAAGAATAGACATCCAATTTGGTCGACGGCTCCGAGTGACTTTACCATTATCAACTTCAATGCCACTTGATTTTGATTTTGCTAATATTGTTTTTAAACATGAAATTTATGAAAACAATCAAGAAACATTGGATAAGAAGAAGTCTATATTACTTTCGCTCCAATTTCACCTATAAAAAACTCGCATCATCCGCATTAGAACATGTGCGAAAGATTAACCCAAACCACCTACATCGATAACCATGGAACATTTACCCGCATCAAACCACTCTTTGAAATGAATATGGAGACTTTCCATGATTAATAGATAAAAAAGGAGATAACGGTCATCTCTTGTTTGAAGACCTTCTACCATATTGAAACTCGTCGGTTGGAACTACCATTGATAATGAATAGACATTTCGAAGAATGAAGACAACATTGAATCCATTTTTCTCCATTTATACCCAACCCAAACTGCCTAAAAACATCATCAAGAAAATCCACCTTAAAGAGTCATATGCTTTTTCAAGACACTTTGAAAAGAAGAGTTTGTTTTTTCTTCTTCCATACACCTAGACATGACTTCATTTAAAATAAAAGGCCCATCAAAGAATTTGCCTATATTTAATGAAAGCCGATGAAACCTCATTAATAATTCCCCCAAGACATCAACAAGACGATGTTAAAATCTTAGCAAATGATTTTATATATGTACCAATGGGCTACATCGGTTCTAAATCCTTAACAAGATTAGCATCCGGGAATTTTCGGAATTAAGGCAATGAAAGAGAATTACACCTTTGGGTAAATCAGAAAAATTTTAAAAAATACCTCACCAGCTTCACAATACATCCCTATCCACAGATGCCAAAAGGGTCTGAAAAAACCAAACGTGAATCCATCCGGACCGGGGCTTTGTCGGTGTCCACATTCCCAAAACGATTCTTAATATTCATAATTAGAAACTCCCTCTCCATATGATCACTTTGCTCATGAGAAAATCAGATTAGGAATGTCAAGACTATAGGAAGCTGTTTAGGTTTGTCCGGCTTACCAAAACGGACTAGGCAAAATGGTCGAAGAACTCTTTTCTTGGACATCATTCGGGTTTTCAATCCAATTACACATCAACAATAACACCCTAATATTATTGAATATTACGCCTTTTGTTTTATGATACCATGAAAAAAACCAGAATTCTATCTCCTTCTACCGCCATTTTAAATTTAGCCTTTTGAGCCATTATTTCCTTCGATTCTAATTATCTATCTTTTGGGATTATGATGAGAATAAGCATAGCGGGATTGACAGCTCTTCATCCCCAAGCCCTTCTATCAATATCCTGATCATTTCTCCAATGTTTTTTAAGTATAAGCTGATCGTTTTGCCGGGTCCCCGAATACTCTTATTCCAACTACGAATCTGATTCTTAAGATTTCATAGTTTATCGTCAAACAACTTCTAGAAGAGCAATTATTTCCCACCATATGGACTGTTTTTCCAAGTGTTCTCCACAAATTGGGGGTGTTAAAACCATCATCTCAAGCCAATGATGGAAAAAACGAAATGGAGTAGGGCCATAATCGTAACCATTTTCTTTAAGAAGAATAGGTCGATGATCCGACAAGAACCTCTCCAATGTAACAGCTTTAATGTTCGGGCTTCCACTAATAACACTCTCCGAAACCAAGAATCTATCTAACTTGCTCATCTTTGTTGCGGATCTATGACACCAAGTTAAAGCGACATACACATAAGGTAACTTCAACCATCCGAAATCCAAAATAAAAGAATTAAATCTATGAGCACATTGTGGACTTAATAAATGGGTTCCGAATCTATCAGATTGACACGAACCTCATTAAAATCACCATGATAATAACATCCCTTCCACGTATCTATCTCCTCAAACGAGCAATCCCAAAAGGGCTTGTTTTTCTTACCCCTCTTGTAGGAGCATACACACTATAATCATCATATTCTTGTCCCGTTAACTCCACTTTACCTCTAGTAATCACAAATAATCAGGACACCGTACACTGGTTTTTGCCAAATAGAATTAGTATCCCATACGCAAAGGTTACCTCCCGAAATTTCCAACGCCATCACTATACACATAAATCAAAAAACCGAATTTCCCCCAACATGTTTCACACAGAAGTTCCTCTATCTTTTCAATTTCTGTTTCTTGTATAACTAAAAAATTTCACTTTATTTTTGATACTATGATCTTTAACCCAATCTTTCTTGGCCTTTTGGGGCAAGGGCCTTGTCTATGTAAGATAGAGAAATTTCATCTATAACCCTTCTTTCCTCCTTTGTGTTCCAATGAGTTCTTCCAAAATTTGCTTATGACTCTTCCATTTTGAATCCCATAAACTGTCCAAAACATTTATCACAATCTTAAAGTAATAACCACCATGGATCCACCATGTTTAGGAATTCAGAAAAACCTTGAAAGTGACCCGCTTTATAGATCCCATTAGCACATACCTTTCAATTTATCAAACAATCACCAGCCTAACATGAATTCATCTCATATCTGGTCTACCTTCTCTCTGGATGTGTCATTTTCACAATTATGGTGTCAAAAGTGTGAACTGTGAAACCTGTTGGGATGCTTCAAACCATCTTCAGAATTGGTTATCCTTTATCATCCAATTTATTTGATGTTAAGTAGAGAATATAAATTAATTGGGTCTTCCGAAACTTCTTTTCCTTTTTTCGAAGATATACCTCCAATGATTATTTTCAGCTCTTCCATCTTCAATATAATAAGGACTCAGGTACTATCTCACATCACTATGTTCATCCTTGATTCCGTTGCTTTTAACTTTCACATTCTTTCATCCCATGGAGTTATCATCTTCACTTTCGTATTATCTGTGAATTCCGGGGGACCCAACCTTTATGTTTCATTAGCTATTAATCCCCATTTCATCTTACTCCTCGGTTTGGGGGGGGGGGTGATTTTACAAATCTTCTCGGCTACTATTTCCTTTGGCCTTCAATTAAAAACAAAGTCTTGTAGAATGAAAACAAGTTCATCCTGATCTTCCACATCGAGCTAATTTGTCCCCACTTTTTAGCAATTTAGTAATGTATAATTTGTCCATACTGAAGGAAAAACCTTCCACTTCGACCCCACGCAAAACCTACCATCAACCTCGAATTCGTTTTGGAGCCTTGATAACTGAGAAAACCATGACATGTCAACTAAACACATTTTTTGAATTTTTCATTGATTCCAGTGATTTGGAATTCCAACATAAACCCTATTGTTCTCCCATATATATGATAAAACAATATCGGAAAGCCTTCATTCCAAAGACTTTTTCAGTGATCGGCTAGAGAAGCAAAAACTTTTACCCTTCCAAAAAGAGCATTATCAACATTTCCATAGGACATAACACATTCATCTCCCAAAACTATCGATGGTTTCTGAAATCTTACCAATACCACTTCGTCTTTGTATCCCATTTAACACACCCCTTAAGATTTTTCATTACCTAACTCCACAATCAGGTTTGGTTTTAACAGAAGGAGTATAGTAGGTAGTAACATTTGCTTCTTATTACCCTCTCTATGTTTCTTACCATTGGGTCTTTGGAATCGAGCGATATTCGCATGGAGTCTAACACGACCAATCCAAACAGTACAGAGATTATTAACAAGTCTTTCTTCACTGAATACATTTATGAATTTGACAAATCCAAACCTTTTTCCGTACTTTAATTTCTTGACAGGAATGTAAGAATCCACCACATGACCGTATTGCTTGCACGCTAGAAATAACTCATTGGCCGATACATTATCCGGAAAATTCGTAACATAGGACAGATGTTGAAAGACTATCAACACATCGTTCCTCTTTGGTTGTGTATCTTACCATGAACACACCAAAACTAAATTGCCTATAACAAAAAACACCTTTGGATCGAAGAGAGCTTAAAAACAATTACTTCTAAAAACCGAACGATAAAAATGTCCTACTTGATGTCCCACTTTGTTCTGTCCCGCCTCTAGGTTGTGCCCACATCAGATGTACACCTAAGGTCGTTTCCCAAACTATCAGTGTCCCATTCATGGATATGCCATTGGATCAACTATCAAGGATTCAAAAATAAATTTTTTTTTTTTGATTGAAGGAATTTCTGAGAGATTTTATGATGATATTATGATGAATAGATGAAGGATTGAAGGATTGAAAATGGATCTAAGACAAATTGTATTTTGTAAGAGGCTAATCTTGCGAAACCCTTTAGATCCAAACCCTAGATCCAAAAGATGATTTGTGTGTGTGTGTGTGTGTGTGTGTGGTTTTGTAAAGTAAATCTTAATTTTGGGGGCTCCTGGGGGAAATTAAATCATCTAAAACAACTAAATTTACAAGTCGTTACCAAGTTAAAAACGAATCGTAACAAGACAAACTATATTACATTATTGACGTCAGTTTTGAATGTTCCTAACTCTTTCTGTACCTTAACAATAGCAGGATGGCCTTAGTCCGTATCATCTTTTTATCATTCTATTATTATTTTAAGTTATGTATTTATTTTATTTCAATTTATATTTTGTCGCATACTACTTTTACCCGACCATAATAATCTCTTTTTTTAACTTATTTTAAAATAAAATACACGAACAATAACCTGAACCATAAACAATAACTTAAACATAAATGACCCGAAATAAATGATCAACACTAATTGAGTACTATTTAACATTGCATTACTTAGGGGTAATACTTTTTTTTATTCCTACTTTCTTTATATATATAATACTACCAAGAGTCCTAATCATCTCAAAAATGTACATACAACTTGACTTAGAAACATGTAAACATCTAACACATAACACATATAAACGTGGGCTACAACGATTTGGATGAAACAATTTTCTAATGGGTGTAAACATTATGAAAAAATAGGCTCAACAAGTTTTTTAATGTATCTAGCACTAAAAATGAGTGCTACAAAAAGGGTAGGGTAAATTTGAATAACGAATGAGGTTAGATAATTAAACAGATCTAGGATAAAAACACTATTTATTCGTAATGTCTCTTATCACTTAGTAGATTCGAATTACACAGATATAGTCTCACTAGCGTTTTTGTGATGCATCATTAAAGCAAGTTCAGAAAATTATAAGAAAAACAATACCTTGTGAGAATAATAAATTATTTATAAGAAATCAATATCTTTTGTGAATTACAAAAAAATGTACTCTGAAAATGTATACTTTAATTGATTTTCTTAATTCTTCTTGATTATAACGAGATAAGATGGTATAGTTAAAGAGGCCTATGACAATATAATTATAAAAGTTCCGAGAGAATTAGAGAACCAAATAAAAGATGTAAGAGATCACTTACCAAAAGCTGATATTGGTGTATCATATTCGATAACTAAATCAACAAACATGTTAATTTAGGGGACAAGATCTGATGGGTATGAGGTCACATTTTATTGACCATGAATAATATATTCATCAATAAATATGCACAATAATTCATAACATTCATTTATTGGGATGAAAACAACCGATCGAGTTCTTCCAGCTGTTTGATAAAACTTGGATGATCGTGGGTCGTTTACCTTTTATATTTTATTATGTAGTTGACAAATTTAGTTAATGCTCAAATCTCCTTATATATTACCAAATCAACAAACACCCATACGGCCATACATAAGGGCAGAGAGACAACATGGGAAGCACAGGTGATAAGCAAAAGCATTTTGTTCTAGTGCATGGTTTAGACCATGGAGCCTGGTGCTGGTTTAAGCTCAAACCCCTTCTTGAGGCTTCTGGCCATCGGGTCTCCGCGTTTGATTTATCTGCTTCTGGTACCAATACCAAAGTAATACAACAGATCAAAACCTTTGCTGACTACACTGGCCCATTGCTCGAGTTCATGGCTACCATTCCACCAGAGGAGAAGGTTGTCCTCGTGGGTCATAGTCTTGGTGGTATGAACATAGCTCTTGCGATGGAAAACTTCGCGGAAAAGGTCTCGGTAGCCATCTTCCTTGCTGCTTTCATGCCGGATACCGTTAATAAGCCTTCTTATGTTATAGAACAGGTAAGTTTCTTCTTCTTTGTTGTTTCAAGATTACTAATACATTTCTAATGCGGTCTTATTTTATATTCTTGTAATTTCAGTTTACGCGTTAATAGTTAGTATTAGTTATTGTAAGACATTTATAACATTACTTATAAGTAAAGAGCTGTACCCATCCATCCTGAAAATTCATGGTTCATTGATGAGATTTTTGTGAATAAAGCTATAAGGGTTCGTTTCTCGACTCAGGCTACGTCGGTTGTTGTCGCCCACTCGGTCAGGAGAGTTGTCGGACTTATTACTTGTGGGGTGGACAATGGTTGGTACCAAAAAGCACCCGGGACAGAGTTTTCCCGCCAATTCACGGAATAACTTTACTTATAACTCATAAAAATAACAAAATTTAATTGTTGTCTTCATCATTTCTCACAATATTTATTTCAGATAACTTTATAATTTGTTAAGTAAAGATAAAGATTTTTTAAGCTACAATTACAACTCATTTCAGAGAATTTAGTTTTCTCTTTGGAATTAAAATGTATATCCATGCATGTTACAATTGGCTTATATATGATTAAATTTAAAGTCATTTTCTCACTGATTATGAAATTATGAAGTTGGTCGAAAGGACTCCACCAGAATTTTGGTTGGACACACAGTTCGTGCCTTACACCGACGAAACTGATTCTGAAGTAGCAATGCTTTTTGGTCCCAAATTCCTGTCATTGAACATGTATCAACTCTGTTCCGATGAGGTTATTATTCTAACACTTAGCATGTGACCCCTAAAAAGTCATTATGATTATTGATTACTGATATAAATATTATTAATCTATTGTATTCTAGGATCAAGAATTGGGTAAAATTTTACTTAGGCCCGGATCCCTATTTCTAAAAGACCTACCGAACACAAAAGAATTCACAGAAGATAGGTTTGGTTCCGTGAGGCGGGTTTTTGTGATTACTGATGAAGATAAAATTCTAAATGAAGATTATCAAAAATGGATGATTGATAACAGTCCGGTTGTTGAGGTGAAAGAGTTAAAAAGCGTGGATCATATGCCAATGTTATGTGACCCAAAACAACTCACTGTTTGTCTCCTTGACATAGTCAATAAAAATGTTTAGTTGTGTTATCTGTATTTATGATTTGCGTGGGGTTTATGTCATAAGGCACTACAAAGAAATTGTATGCCAGTTCTATTTCTTCTTATTATTCATGTCGTCTTTCATTTATATATCTTCCGGCAGGTTGAAGATTAAAATGCTACTGGTGTCACTCATTAATGGTTGTTTCAGGAGATATAAAGTGGTCATTGAAAATTAATCAACTTAACATAAGGAAAATCAGATTTGACTTTCTTTTTTGTTCTTGATCTTACATATATGGGTTAAACATTTCTTTACGCATATATTTGTTATTTGCTCCTGGATAAATTAAAATTCTTCTAGCTATTATACTAATTTGCGTGTATACTCGTACGTAATTCTGGTTAATCGGTCTGAAAACATGCTGAAACAAAAAAAAAAGCGAGGTATTAATGTACGTACATGAAGCTATTAATTATTGAGTTCCACATCCTATTATTAAACACCAACGAATCTATATATACAGAATGTTAACGTAATGCATAAGCCAAAGTATAGTGGGCTAGGCACAAGACATCTCATACACCAATAAGGTCATGTTAATACTCTCTCGCAGTTTGAACGGGAGACCTTCGAACATTCAAACTGGAACGAAAGTCAAGAAACAAAGCAGTAGGCAACCTTTTTGTAAAAACATCCGCGTATTGAAACCTTGAGGGAACATGGAGAACAAGAACTTGTCCCGAAGCAACATAGTCATGAACAAAGTGAATATCAATCTCTATATGCTTGGTACGCTGGTGGTGCTGAACAAGATTAGTAGAAAAATATACTGCACTTACATTATCACAATAAACAAGAGTAGCAGTAAATAACGGAGCATGCAATTCGCGTAATAAATTGCGGATCCAAGCCGTTTCTGCAACCACATTCGCTACACCGCGATATTCAACTTCAACACTAGAACGAGACAAAGTAACCTGTCGTTTAGCAGACCAAGATAAAAGATTATCTCTAAGAAACACACAATATCCAGAGGTAGACCGACGAGTAACCGGACAACCTGCCCAGTCAGCATCAGTATAAGCAACAAGTTGAGTCATAGAGGAGGCATATAGCTGAAGACCATGATCAAGAGTACCACGAACATATCGAAGAATGCGCTTCAAAGCAAGAAGATGTGGTTCTCGAGGATCATGCATATAAAGACATACTTGTTGTACCGCATAAGATAAATCAGGGCGCGTAAAAGTAAGGTATTGAAGAGCCCCAGCAAGACTACGATATAGAGTAGGATTAACAACAGGATAGCCCTCCGGTCTAATTTTAGACTCGGTATCAACAGGAGTTTTGCACGGGTTGCAGTGCTGTATATGAGCTCTCTCAAGAATCTCCTCAGCAAATTTAGACTGTGATAAAAATAAACCAGATGCAGTCCTCTGAGCAGAAATACCAAGAAAATAATTAAGAGAGCCAAGATCTGTCATTGCAAACTCGCCATGAAGAAAGCCAATAATACGTTGTAGCAATGTTGTAGATGGTGTAGTAAGTATAATATCATCCACATATAATAACAAATAAGCAATGACAGATTCAAAATGATAAACAAATAAGGATGCATCAGTTTTGCTATGTTGAAAACCAATCCGAGTAGCAAAGCTAGCAAATGCTGAAACCAAGCCCGATGAGCTTGCTTAAGGCCATATAGTGATTTCTGCAAGTGACATACATAATCAGGTCTTGTTGAATGAACAAACGCGGGAGGCTAGTACATATAAACTGTCTTAGATAAATGACCACGAAGAAAAGCATTCTTCACGTCAAGCTGATGAATAAGCCAGTCATGAGAAACCGCGACACTCAAAACCGTATGAATGGTAGCCAGTTTAACCACCGGACTAAATGTCTCATCACAATCAATACCTTGTTGTTGACTTCGTCCGTTGGCAACAAGACTAGCCTTATACCTGCTTAATGTGCCATCTGCATGAAACTTATATTTGAAAAGCCACATAGAACGAACAACATTAACATTAGCTGGACAGGGCACAAGAATCCACGTTCCGTTAGTAATTAAAGCATTATATTCATCTAACATAGCTTCTTTCCAGTTAGAGTCTCGAAGAGCATGAACATGAGAGCGTGAAAGCGGTGAAGTAGTGGTAACATGACAATTCATACGTTCAAGCGGTTTAAAAATGCCGGCTTTAGCACGGGTGACCAAGGGATGCATAGACACAGTTTGGGTGGGATTAGCTGTGTGTGTTGTAGGATGAGTGGTATCCGATTGGGTTGGCAAGACAGATGGTGTGTGGGTAGGGGATTATGTGAGGCCCAAAGGTGCGATTGGTGTGGGGCTATAAGGTTAATTGTTAATGGATTGCGTATTAGAAGGTGGGGTGGGTAGGTCATTTATAGAATGGGAGATGGGTTGAGTTGGGCTGGCTGGTGTCGGACAGTTGGTTCGGGTATTGGAATATTGGTATTAGGTTGCACATTTGGTAATAGGGGTGGTAAAAGGAAGTCATAAGTGGGTGTAGTAGAATATGTGATAGTCCCGAATGGAAAAACATCTTCATCAAACCTTACATGTCTCGAAATAATTATTTTATTGGAGGATAAGTCGAGACAGCGATAACCAAGGTGATTAGCGGGGTAACCTAGAAATATGCAAGGTGTATAGCGGGGTTCGAGTTTGTGTGCAACATCAACGTGGGGATAGCAAAGACATCAAAAAACACGCAAATTTTCATATGTGGGTGTTTTGTTATAGAGTTTGGTGAATGGTATTTCGTTATTAATGGCAGTAGAAGGCAATATGTTCAAAAGGTAAGCGGCCATATTAAGAGCTTCCACCCAATAAGAGGGCGGTATGTGAGCTTGAAAAAGCAATGTACGGATAAGGTTATTAATGGCGCGAAGCATACGTTTCGATTTGCCATTCTGTTAGGAAGTACGAGGGCATGAAAAGCAAAATTGTATGCCATTTGGCGAAAAAGGTCATGGAAACGGGTGTTGTCATATTCACCCCCATGGTTACACTGCAAAGCCTTGATGTCTGAATTAAATTGTGTATTGACATAAGCACGAAAAGCAACAAAAGTATTGTACAAATCAGATTTTTTATGCAAAGGGTAGACCCACACAAAATGCGAAAAGTGGTCTAAGAAAATAGCATAATATTTAATTTTACTTTCACTCGGAATTGGGATGTCCATAAATCCGAGTGAATAATTTCAAACACAGACTCAACAGAAGACTCAGAACTATAAAACGGAAGCTTAACATGTTTACTTATACTAGAAGCTTGAGTGAAATCAGATTACTTATAGTCACGTAGCATTCTATGTACGCACTTGATACCTACTTTAAACAGTAATAATTGTCATGGTTGCTAATTATGCCCCCAACTTAGCAGAAAACACGCATTGAAATGGACATGTCAATCGTGTAAAATTTATTCATCAAAGATTTGAAGAGTAGATTTACTCTCATATTGAGTGATAGTACGTAGTGTTGCCAAAATCTGTTAGTGTGACATTACAAGTATTTTTCTTTGAATCGTGAGCTGGATTAAGAACCCCAATGCTAGGGACGAATTACAAATACGAGGATAGACGTGCATGGATTATAAAGTCATTATTAGATACATTTTTCTGTTCATGTTAACCAGTAATCCAATTAAAGGACGATCAAATTATTGCGCTGAAAATGAGTTCTTTGTTTCTCTTTGGCCTCTTCGGTTGCAAACCTTGCAAAATTTATAATTCTTCACAAGGTCCACAATGTGGTTTGGACCACGAAGTCACTATAAGAAAAACCGAAACGGGCGACGAGGGTTTTGGCGAGGACAAGGGTGTCCTTGCCAAAACCCGCTACACGACAAAAAAATCAGTCTATAGTCTTTGACCGTGACTAAATTGGGTTGAAAATTTGACCAAAAGATTTGGCGATGACATGTCTTCGCCAATTCTTTGATCATTCTTTGACTTTTCCCCGCCACTCTCATAAAGCTAATACTTTCCCTCTCATTTTTCCCGCCAAGTCTTTTGAGAGGACATGTCATCGTCGAAAACATTGACCAAAATGTTGACCGTGGTTATAGTTTAATTAACAATAATTACCTGTAATTAAAACAATGGTGTGACGAGGCAAAAGCTTTGTTGAGGACATGTCTTCGCCAAAAGCATGAAACTAAATAATAATTATTATTATAATATTGATATACACAATAACAATAAATTAAATTGAAATTTAACTAAATCGAACGATATTAAACCACAACAAAGAAGTAAAACAATTGAATTGCATTTCAAGTCGATAAAGTTCAAACATTAAAGCATACGAATTATATTCCAAATGCTAAAATACTTTGGCTAAATGAAAAACTACTCTGCACCACGTTTTTCCATTTCATTACAAAGCTCGTGAAGTATTCTGCTGACTCAAGTGTGTAGTTCTCGGGATGCCTTTCAATTTATAGTGTTTCCTCTATTATCTTTATCTTTGAAGCCAAGAACTTACAATTTTAGCACTCCGCCTTTCCAAGACGCGGTGCAGATCCAGAAGGTCCCGAAGAATAACTTGGATGTGTTGAAGGTCCTGGTGAAGAACTTGGAGATGTTGAAGGTTCGGGAGAAGACCTTAGACTGAGCTTGGGCTCATCCTTCCACATAAAATAACCACATCCATGATATTGAATTCTTGGTTGTCACATAGTAAATTTATCATAAGAAATATCCTTTTGACAAGCAAATTATTTATATATTACATAAATAAAAAAATTGATTGTTCACCTTTGATTTTGGACATGCATAGTATAGTCTATCATAATTGTAGGGTTGATATGATTTCCTCAACACTATATCTCCTTTTCCACAACGACACTAAAAAGCTTCATTAAGCTTCATCTGGTGGGTAATCGAGGGGGTGGTAAATGTGGTATTGGTTGTGAGGATGAGAGTGTGTAATATGTTGGTGGGTGGTTGTGAGGATAAGAGTGTGTAATGTGTCGGTGGGTGGTTGTAAGGATAAGAGTGTGTAAGTGTTTGTAATGATAAGATTTGCTTTTATGGTAAAAAAAACAAGATCTTTTTGCAACTACATGTCGTCGCTATAGCGTCTGGTTAAAGTCAATAAAGTTTTTGTCAAAGTTATCAATACAGTTTTTGTCGTTTACTCTATTTTATCAAGTCTTTTTCAATATCACCCTATCTCATGTATATCAATATCATCTTGACTCCTTTTAATATCTCATGTATATTAATATCATCTCGACTCATCCATTTAACATCTTATGTATATCAATATCACATCGACTCATTCGTTTAACATATCTTGTATATCAATATCATACCGACTCATCCGTTTAACATCTTATGCATATTTATATCATCTCGACTAATCCGTTTAACATGTAATGTATATGAATATCATCTTGACTCATCCTTTTAACATCTTATGCATATTTATATCATCTCGACTAATCCGTTTAACATGTAATGTATATGAATATCATCTTGACTCATCCTTTTAACATCTCATATATATCAATATTACCTCGACTCATCCGCTTAACATCTCATATATATCAATACCATCTCAACTCATCCGCTTAACATGTCTTGTATATGAATATCATCTCGAATCATCCATTTAACATCTTTTGTATATCAATATCACCTCGACTCATCCGTTTACCATCTCATGTATATCAATATCACTTCGACTCATCCGTTTAACATCTCAGGTATATCATTATCATATCTACTCATCCGTTTAACATCATATGTGTATCAATATCACATCGACTCATCCGTTTAACATCTCATGTATATCAATATCATCTTCACCCATCCCTTTAACATCTTATGTATATCAATATCATCTCGACTCATTTGTTTAAAATCTCATGTATATCAATATCACCTCGACTCATCCGTTTAACATGTCTTGTATATGAATATCATCTCGACTCATCTATTTAACATCTTATGTATATCAATATCACCTCAACTCATCTGCTTACTATCTCATGTATATCAATATCACTCCGACTCATCCATTTAACATCTCAGGTATATCAATATCATATTGACTCATCCATTTAACATCTTATGTAATCAATATCACCTCGACTCATCCGTTTAACATCTAATGTATATCAACATCATCTCCACCCATCCCTTTAACATCTTATGTGTATCAATATCATCTTGATTCATATGTTTAACATCTCATGTATATCAATATCACCTCGACTCATCCGTTTAACATCTCATGTATATCAATATCACCTCGACTCATCCGTTTAACATCTCATGTATATCAATATGACTCCTCCGTTTAACATCTTATGTATATCAATATCACCTCGACTCATTCGTTTAACATCTTATGTATATCAATATCATCTCGACTCATCCTTTAACATCTCAGGTGTATTAATATCAACTTGACTCATCCGTTCAACATCTTATGCATATTAATATCATCTCGACTCATCTGTTTAAACATCGTATGTATATCATATCACCTCGACTCGTCCGTTTAACATTTCATGTATATCAATATCACCTCGACTCACCCGTTTAACATCTTATGTATATCCATATAATCTATTCCCATATGTTTAACATGTCTTGTATATGAATATCATCTTGACTTATCCATTTAACATCTTATGTCTATCAATAACACATCAACTTATCCGTTTAGCATGTTTTGTATATCAATATTATCTCTTCTTATCCGTTTAACATCTAATGTATATATCAACATCACCCCGACTCAACCGTTTAACATAACTTGTATATCAATATAATATCGACTCGTCTGTTAAACATCTCATGTATACCAAAATTATCTCGACTCATTAGTGTATTCACACACGACATACATA
>BQNB010102724.1:0-24181 GCA_026074375.1 Tanacetum coccineum | reverse complement strand
AATCACTCAACGTGACATTCGATGAAAGTTCTCCTCCTACCAAATTATCACCATTGGTTGATGATGATGTTGGTGAAGAAAAGCCACTAGAAAGAATACCAAAATAGTAAATACTAATAACGAAGAAGATGAGTCGATACAAGTTGACGAAATCATTAACATTAACTAGATCAAGTCATAGGAATCTTAATCAAAGAACCATAAGATCTCAAGCCCAAAATCATAGTAATTTCTTTTGCTTTATATCTACAATAGAACCCAAAAATGTCAACGAAGCATTAAAAGATGAAAGTTGGGTTGTAGCTATGCAAGAAGAACTAAATCAATTTGTAGCTAATGATGTTTGGGAATTAGTCCCTTTACCTATAAGTCAATCCGTCATAGGAATAAAATGGGTCTTTAGAAATAAATTAGATGAAAATGACACAGTATCTAGAAATAAGGCTAGATTAGTAGCACAAGGATATAATCAACAAGAAGGTATAGATTATGATGCAACATATGCTACTGTAGCTAGATTAGAGTCGATTAGAATACTTCTTGCTATTGCTTGTGAAAATGATTTTAAATTATATCAAATGGATGTAAAAAGTGCTTTTCTAAATGGTTTTATAAACGAAGAGGTTTACATTGCTCAACCTCCGGGGTTCATTGATAAAAGCGTTTTTAATAAAACACGAGTATTCAATGGGATAGGTCGATAATACACTTTTTACTAAGAAATCAAAATCACATCTTATCATTGTTCAAATATATGTCGACGACATTATATTTGGTTCTACGAGTCAAAACTTGTGTGATGATTTTGCAAAAATCATGCACGACGAGTTTGAGATGAGTATGATGGGGAAGTTGAACTTCTTATTGGGTCTTCAAATCAAACAAATGGAAGACGGAATATTTTTCAATCAATCAAAGTATATCAAGGAGATGTTAAAGAAGTTCGGGTTGGAAGACTCTAAACCAACCAAAACACCGATGTCAACGGAGATCAAGCTCACTAAGGACGATGAAGCCGACTCCGTGGATAGCTCTAAATATCAAGGTATGATTGGTAGTATACTTTATTTAACTGCAATAGGCCATATATTATGTTTAGTGTTTGCTTATGTGCTCATTTCCAAGAAAATCCTAAGACTACCCATTTAGAAGCCGTTAAGCATATATTTAGTTATATTAGAGGAACTAGTCACTTAGGATTATGGTATCCAAAAGGAACCGGAATAGAAACTATAGTTTATGCCGACTCCGACCACGCGGGCGATTACGTTGATCTCAAAAGCACTAGTGGCGTTTGTACGTTCATGGGATGTTGTTTAACATCTTGGTTCGCTAAGAAACAAACGACCCTTTCTATCTCCATGACCGAAGCCGAATACGTCTCCGCCGGAAAGGCATGTCAACAAGCACTATGGATGAAACAAGCTCTCATCGACTATGACATACACCTCGGCGACATTCCGTTTATGTGTGACAATAAAAGCGCCATCGAATTAAGTAAAAACCCTATACAACACTCTAGAACTAAACACATAGAAACCATCACCACTTTCTACGTGATAATGTCCAAAAGGGCAACATTTCTATCAAGAAAGTTTCATCCGAGGATATTTATTGACCGAGTGATATTGCTATGCATTTAAAAAGTGAATTTTAATTATTTAAGATTATGATTAAGAATGATGGAACTTAACATGGATAGTGATTCTCCATCATCTCAAAAATAATCGTAAACGGAAATTTAATGAAGTAATTAATCATTATTCAAAAGATGTTAATTCTCATTACAAGTTACAATTACAAAACTTCTGATCATGAACATAATCGAGATTAGAATTTTAATAGATAAAGAAAATGTAGGTCCAAAGTCTTGGATCTGTTTAGCCTTTTGTAAGACAATAGCTAACTTGAATAAATCCAAATCAACTATATGAGAGACACTGACTATGAATACTATGTGCTAATGCGGAATCTTAACACAAGTACTAAGAAGAACACAATGTAAAACTTTGCTATTTGCTATTAATTTCTATTAGAATTCTATTTCAATCTCTTACTAAACATTGTGCCGTAGGGTTCCTTTTATACACCAAGGAAACCCTAATGGGCTTTACAAACGTGTGAAAGGATAATGCATATCCTTTCCTAAGATATCTCTAAGATAACTATTATCACTATTCTGTTACATAAACATACTTAACTAGACAAGGCCAGTACTAACTATAGTACTGCCGAATTAAACTTTGTATGGCAGACTTAACTATGTCTACCAGACTTAACTCTATAACTACCAGACTTAAGTCTGTTTACAATAATTCCTAACAATCCTCCCCTAACTTGATCTTTACTTATGAACTTCAAGTTTCTTTGAATATCTTCATTATGAGCTTCCTGAGGATTTTGTAAGCATTATCTTTGGAATTATTCTTGAACTGCAACCCTTTGAATTGATTACTACCTGATCTTTGCAGCAACTAATCTTCTAAGTATCATAATCAGCACTTCACAGCGACAAGTCATATCTCTTCAGCAACACTTGAATAAGCAGCAACATTGACTATATGTACATCAAATCTTAAAGTTTCAGTCTATTCTTATCACTTCCAAGTGTGTTAACTCCTATGAGAGGTGAATCATTGAAAATTTAATGGAGTTGATGTCTTTTTACTAGTTTCCATTAACTCTGGAGTAGCCAATGTTTGGTTTATAAACCATGGTACATTGATAACCATTTCAACTCTTAGTACATGAAACATGGTGCGTTGAAATACCATATGATTTTTAGCAAATCATCAGCTATCAACGAATTTGATTAAGCCTTTACCAAGTAACCTTTTGCTCTTAGGCTAGCTAATCCTTTGGTGGAATCATAAAATCACCCTGGTGGACTAGTAACCAGTTCAATTTTAGAAGTGAATCAATTGGTAAGTGAGTACCATTCCAGTTTTTGCGTCAACTGTCAACCATATTAATGGATTTTCCACGGCCTTTTTCCACTGCCTACTTTAGGGCTAGCCAACTCGTTACAAACATTAGATATGGTGAGTTGATACCCATACATTTTTTGGCAAAATAAGTTTCAGCCATAATAGGATTGAGAAGTCTTTACCAAGATACCCGTTTGCTCCGTGAGACTAGCCAGTCCCTGATGTCTGTTAGTCATGGTGGATGATTAACTATTTGTTGTGTTAGTGAATAGCCACCGCCACCAAGGTTATTCTTCAAACTCCATTTTACATAATAACTCTATCTATATACCACAGCTCTGAAAATTCTTTCAAACATTTACAAATTTATTGCTGCTGAGCTTGTTTCTTAATTAACTTCAAGAGTTGATAGCAGACCTCATCTTTTCTATCTCCCAAAAGCTTCCTTTCAAGCATAGCTTTGCAAACTCTAGGTGATAGTGGACACTGAATCTCAGTCAGCATATAGATGTGTCCAGCCTCCACAGTCAAACAATAAACACTGCAACTATGAAAGTATCTCCAATTGAGTATCTGTTGTTGATGTGGCAACTTCCAAATAGCATCCTCAGCAGATGGTGGATCAAACATAGTCTTTAGATCCCCCCATAAAACCCTTTCAAAAAAAAAATTTCTTCTTCAGGCCTGTTATTCCATACTTCAACATATCAGGCCTATACAACTCCTTGAGATCATCTCTTGTTAAATCATTCAATAAGCCTTGAAAGTTCACATATACCACATCTGTGTTATCTTCCCTAATGATCTGATAAGCACCTCTCTTTCCAGTCTTGATAATCTGCCATTTAACTATCTTTGCAGGTGTTGGTCCTTGTGGAATTGAACTCATTGGAAACTCTTTTGAAGATGTGCACCACTCGTTTCTCCAGTAGGCTTCAACATTCCTCCTACAAGTGCCAGACTTTGCAGATTCAGGCTTCTTCTGCAATCCTTTCCTTGCCAAAGATTTTCTTTTAGTATATCTTAAAACAGGCTTTTTAATCTCAAATTCCTCTTCTCTTTTCACTAACTCTTTATCCTTCTCTTTAGGAACAGAAACATCCTCCCTTGTGTCAGACTTTAGCTTCTTGGAAGATTCTGTTTGGAAACTTCTAACACCAGTTCTTGTCATACTCTCTTTCTCTTAATCCATAGGCACAAACCTTTCCATGCTTCTCATCAAATACTTAAATTTTTCTTTAAGTTCTTCATCTGTAAGCTTCTTTATCTAAGCCAATTTCCATCCACCCGGATTCTTCAAATAAGTGGCCATATACTGTCTTTGCTAAGCCTGAGTCATTGGTTTATCTCTTTGAGCTTTTTCCTTTTGCTCTGCAATAAGTTTTCTTCTCTGACTTATCAAACCGACTATTCTCTGAGCATAATTAGTCTCAGATACATCTTCTCCTGCAATCTCTTTGACCAGATCTGCATTTGCTTCCAATTTAACCCGAATTGTGTCCCAATCTTCTTCTGTATAAAACTGAGCAGCCTCTTGCACTTGAGCCATTCTTTTCTTTTGAGCTTCAGACAACTCTGACTCGTCTTGCAATATTTTTGCAGCCAATTCATCCTGTCTTTTTAGTTCTTCTCTCCTTGCATTTTCAGCCTCCTCCTCAGCCTGTATTCTTGCTATTTCTGCCAAACTAGCCTGCTCTTCTCTGATTTGTTTCTTTGTTCTTTTGGTCTGAGGAGTCTCTTCAAGTAGTGCCTTTCCTTCTCTTTGACTAGCACTAACATGTTTACCACCAGAACTAACTTTTTCACTAGCAGACTTTATTATTTGGGATTACTAGTACTAAACATCTTCAGCATTCCAGGTCCTCCTTCTCTAGTCTTAAATCATTTCCTCCTCTTGGTCTTGATTTGACTAAGGGCTTCAGCTAGAGTTTCAGCTGCTTCTAAACCTTAAGGACTAATATCTGTTTCTCCTAAAAATTTGCCTTGTTTGGGAGTCTCAAAAACTTCTGATTCATCTTTTTGTAAATTCCTCCCCTGTTTAGAAGAATTTTCAGCAGCCTCATCTTCTGAATCAGTGAGAACCACTCGTCTGCTCTTGACAACCTTTTCCATTTTCTTAACTTTCTTCACCAACTTCACTATTACATTCCCCATAGTCTGCTTAGTCTGCTTGAGATCCTTCTCCAAGCTTTCAATCCTGGTCATTAACTGTAGAACCAGTTGAAAAAGATCATCTACTGACATGTGCCTTGTTTCTGCCTCATGAGTATGAGTAGGAGCCTAGGTTTGTGGAATGTCAGATTCTTGTCTAGGTGAAGATGGTTGGTGTTCAGGTGATGGTTGCTCAAAGGGGTGCTCCATGGTTTCATGTTCAGGTGCAGGAGAAGGTGATGAAGGTTCAGATGTTGGTTCAGTTACAGGTGTAGGTGGAATGGTGGTGGATTCAGTTGGTGCAGGTTGAGATGTAGGTGGTGGTGGAACTGTAGAGGATGATGGTTGAGATTGAGTTCCAGCTTGATCTGCTTGACCTGCATTTTGAGCAACAACAGGCAACATAGCAGGCAATAAAGGTCTTGGTACCCCTAAACCCCTTGTCCATGTTCAAAAATATTTTTTGGTCAAGGCCATAGCCATATAAGGTGTTGCTTCAGTTTGTATTTCCAAAATTATTTGTAAAAAGCGAGGGTACATCAAAAACTTAGTTTTACTTTTCAAATTAGCCACCATTCCATCAAAAATCAATTTTGAAAAGTTATAAACCCTGTCAGTGGAAAGACAAATCAAAGCAGTTGCAATATTGCTACCAAATTGATCCCATCCACCACTTTTAGGGCTTATGCAATGTAAAATATGATGGACTAAGAATCACCAATAGGGTGTGAAAAAGCTTTTCCAAAAAGTAAAAGAACCATCAGTTGGATACCCCATATTCCCCATTCCCTCAAAAATCTCAGTATTTGGCAACATAGAAATCCCTAAAGCATCGGCTAATTGAAGCTTACTTCAAACAGATGCCTCAGTGATTGTATAATCAAGAGTATCTATGGTTGCTCTTAGTTCTAGAGTCCCATCAGCAAGAGTTGAGGTAATTGTAGTCTGCCAAAACTGTTTGACTAGGGAGTCATGTATAGTAGGATTGTGAGTCAAGGCATACCTGATATGCGAGCCTTTTAAGAAATCTACTATCTCTGCAAACCCTGCACTTTCTTCAGGTTTCTTTAAGAACCCTACTTGGTTATGCTTGTCGCAGTATTTTATGGATGCCATTCGTTGAAATTAGAGTAAAAAGTTGTGATTGTTGGTGATTATCAACTGGGTTGGACACGTTTTGGTAACTTAGTATTGATTGTAGTTGCTAATTTACTTTATATGCGAAAAATAATGAAATGCAATTGTCCCTCTAAGAAAATAGACTCTTTTTAATGAGGAATTAATATTTGAGGTGAGATTAAAAAAGTAAATATCCATTTTGTATCATTATCGCTTAATATATCATCGCAATTTGCATTTAACGGGTTATATTTTAGTGAATAGTCAGTTGTGAAACCAAACAGTTACTAACGAACTAGTTGCTGAGATTTTATTGGCTACCAGACTTAAAATCTGAACCAGTATTAACATTTTATGGTCAGAATAACAATAAGCTTACCAGGATTAGCTTGTAAACTAACAGAATTAACATTAACATACCATAAATCAAACTTTTGCACAACTTCAGTTCAACTTTAATCCATGCTCCAATGCAATCCAAGTATAACCTAAAAACGTTAAGCCATACACAAAATATACTACAAAACTATTCGAAAACACTATGTTACTAGATCTATTATATTTTAATAACTACTAAAGTAAGATAACCTATCATAATTAATTCTACTAACTAGTATTACTAGATTACAAACTATACATTTAATCCTCCCCTTAAATGTAGCTATGGATTTATCATACCAATATTAACCACTAAGAAATTAAACCTTGGTCCATCAAAAGCTTTGGTCAATAAGTCAGCTACATTGAAGTCTGTGTGAATTTTCTCCACCTAATGTGCTTCTTCTATAAGATTCTCTTATATAAAGTGGTGTCTGATTTCTTGCGCTTTGTCAGTGGGAGTTGATTACACAGGATTCTTCACAATGCAGATGATCTTCATTATCAATGTGGATTTTGTTATTCATGAATTGAACCATAGCCATCTATTTGATTCTATAATCACACAATACTTGTCCACAACATATAAACTTGCCGCAGCTTACATATTCAGCTTTGTTGTAGAGGGAGCCACTATGGTTTGTTTCTTTGGCATTTGCCATGAAATTAATCTGCTTCCATAGAAATTGATAACACGAAGTTGTGGATTTCTGTCAAGGTTTGCCTAGCATAGTTCACTATCTGAGGTTTTTTTAAAGCTTCCAGGTCAAAGTTGATTTCTATAGGTCACATTAAGCCCAAAATTAGGTTTGGCCTTAAGTGTACATTAAAGATTCTCTTCACAGACATTAATGGTGTGAAGTTCTTTGGAGACTAAACAATACTAGAACAAGCACCTTAATGTCAAACAATTATATCAGGCCTAGAGGCAGTTAAATACATGAGAGAACCTATCATGGATCTGTATAAGTGTACATCCACTTCATCAGCTTCCTCATCTTTTGTCAATGCCATCTTGGTCTCCATTGGGGTTATTGCAGTTTTCACACTTGCAAGGTCAAACTTTTTCAGCATGTCGTAACATACTTGTAATTGTAGGATATAAAATATTCTATCTGTCTTTTGCTTGACTTGCAATCCAAGCAGAATATGAGTTCACCCATAGAACTCATTTGAAATCTGCCTTTCATCAATGCCTCAAATTCATCACACCAAGACTTTCTAGTAGAGCCAAAAATGATATCATCTATATACACTTGAACCAGCATGATATCCTTCTTGTCCTTCTTAATAAACAAAGTCTTGTCAATCCGTACACCTTTATATCATGTTCTTTAGTAATGTTGATAGAGTAGCATACAAGCTTAGGAGCTTGATGTAATCCATATAAGCTTTGACAACCTTATAAAACCTTCTTTGGATGATCAGGATCAACTAAACCAGGAGGTTGTGAAAACATACACCTCTTCTACTATTAGTGCCATACAAAAATGCACTTTTTACATCCATTTGGATATACTATGGAATCCCTTAAATGAGGCAAAGGCTAAAAAAATACCTGATAGCTTCTATTCTTGCAAATGAGCAATAACCTCATCATAGTCAATACCCTCTTCCTGTCTGTGACCTTGGGCTACTAGTCTTGCCTTATTTCTGACAACTACTCCTCTTTCATCCCTTTTGTTTCTGTATACCCATTTAGTTCCAATCACCTTTGCTCCATGAGGTAGATCTACTAGAATCCATACATGTTGTAGCCTAAACTATAACAACTCCTCTTGCATAGCTTCAACCCAACTGTCATCTTGTAGAGCTTCAGAAATCTTTTTAGGTTCCTCCTGAGATAAGAAGCAGACAAACAAACAATGTTGTTGATCTTTGTGATTGTTTATTTGCTGCTTTTAAACATAACTTACAAGTGCATGTGCTCCTGAATGTTGTTGCACTCTGCTTCTAGTTTGCACAGATGACTTAGGATCACCCAGTATTTGACTTTGTAGGTGAATGTTGTATATCCTAAGAGTAGGAATGGGACTAACAGCTACTTCTGTTGGTAAGTTGTTGAAATCATGGACCATAACCTCTTCATCATAAAAGCCTCATCAAAAATCCCTTTCTGAGGTGTGTTAAAGATTGTGAGCTCTGGCATATCTGAATCATCTTGATCAGCAGGTTGAGTATTATCTTGTTCACTACCAGAATTAACTAAGTTAGTACTTGTAGCTTTGTTTTTAGGTACTTCCCTTAACTGCTTTTGAGCAAGTTCATCCAATTCTTTTGTAAAAGCTAGAATTTTAGGAGTATCTTCTAAAATGCCAGTAGAATAAGCTTCCTTCTCTTGTGTTTTTCTCTTGTTGAGGTTCTGTCAAGATCTCCTCTTTCTTTAAATTTGTGGAAGATGTCCTTGATACAACTTTTTCTTCAGTATTCTTTACAGCTGAAGGCACAACAATAAGCTCTGCATCCTCATCTTTTTCCTCAGAAGCATTAGCATTTGGAGTTTGTGAAGTACCTGCACTGTTAGTTACTTCTGAAGTACCTGCATGTGGGTTAGCTTGATTCTCCAAAGATACAGGAATATAATTCATAGAATCAGTAAGATAGTCAATATCAAACATCCATCTATACCCTACTCCTTTGACATTAGGTTTATCTTCAAGAAAATTGACATGCAGATTTACTTCTACTCTTTTGGTTACTAAATTATAAACCCTATAGGCTTTGCTATTTAGTGAGTAACCAACTAAGAAACCCTCATCAGATTTTCCATCAAACTTGCCAAGCACACTAAGAGTATCTAAAATTGTAACATGACACCCAAAAGGTCTTATGTAGCTAATAATTGGTTTTTGGCCAAACAAAAGCTCATAAGGAGTTTTGTTTTGAGGTTTAGTCACTCTTACCCTATTTAAAACATAGCAAGCAGTAGAGACTGCTTCTGCCCAAAAAGTAGTTGGTAAGAGTGAGTCTGCTAGCATAGTTCTAGCAGCCTCAATTAGGGTCCTGTTCATTCTTTCAGCAACTCCATTTTGTTGTGGAGTTCTGGCATTGCTATACTCTTGTTTTATTCCCTTGTTCCCACAAAATTCAAGCATATCTCTATTCTTAAATTCAGTGCCATTATCTGATCTAATAATCTTAACCCTATGATTAAGCTGGTTTTCAATCTGCCTAATGAAGTTCTGAAGAATGCCACTAGTTTCATCCTTAGAGGCCAAAAAGAATACCCAACTAAATCTGGTACAATCATCAGTAATTACAAGGCAATAACTTGCATGATTAATGCTTTTTACAGAAGTAGGTCCAAAAAGATCCATATGCAAGGTGTGTAATGGCTCAGTGATTAATCTTTCTAATTTAGCCTTGCAGGAGGCCCTGTGTTGCTTTCCTTTATGGCAAGCAACACATGTATGGTCATTTCTGAAAACCTTGGAAGGTAGACCTCTTACAAGGTTTCCCTTCACAAGTTTGTTTAGGTTTTTAAAATTGATATGACCTAACCTCCTGTGCCACATTTTAGATTCATCAGATGTGGCTTTAGCAATCAAACAGGCAAAACCTTTTGCAGGTGTAGGTGTCTTCATATCAAAACTGTACATATTGTGATGTCTAGGGACCTTTAGAAGTATCTGATTTTCATCAGGCATCTTAAAGTCAGAAGACACAACAAGACATTCAGTTTCAGTAAAAAGAACCTTGTGCTGCTTATCACATATTTGTAATATTGAGAAAAGGTTAAAATGCCCTAGTTCTTTTACAAAAGACACATTATCAAAATCTAAATTACTAACTCTTATTCTTCCTTTACCAGTTATGTAGCCTTTGCTACCTCCAAAGGTAACAGATCCCCTATGGAATTCTTCAAAATCCTCCAGTTGATCCTTGTTACCTGTCATGTGCCCTGAGCATCCACTATCAAATATACCTCTATCTACCATGTTCTTGAGTGGATGATCCTGCACATGAAAAAGAGAAATTAGTTTCTCTTAGGGACCCAGGCCTGTACAGGCTTGGGTCTGCCTTGTGGACCTTTTGTAATCATAGTTCTAATAAAAGTTGGTCCACCATTACAATTGAAGTTTGGTCTAGTGGGTCTCCAATTATAACCTACTGAGGTCTTAATAACAGATCCCCAATTTCCCTTTATAGCATGAGAATAAGACATTTATGCTGTATTTTTTGCAAAGGGTCTTCTTACAGATGAATGTGATTTAGAAAATTTACTTCTTTGATTAAACTTATTCACCTGTGGTCTTTTAGAACTAAAGTTGGGTGAGGTACTGGTAGGTATTGGCTGTTTAGGTCGAACAGAATTAACATTAAAACTACCAGTATTAACATTTAACCAAACAGAATTAACATTTTGCCTAATAGAATTAATATTTGTTCGAACAGTATTAACATTTGGCCTAACAGAATTAACATTTGGCCTACCAAAATTGAGTATTACTGATCTAGGAACAAAATGATTAGCATGATTAATCCAGTCAGCATTATTCCATACTGGTTTTGTCACCCCATTGCCAGTATTAAAAACCCTTTGTTTCTTAGGTGCAGCCTCTCTAGCCATTTTCTTTTCATAGTAGTCACAATCTTTGATCAAATGGCTTAGACTAACACAAACAAAACATTTCTTCTTTGTGAAATAGTAACCTTCCCTTAGTTCTCTTTCCATCATAGCATTCCAATTCTTCCTGTTAACTTTAGGTGTTTCTTGATCTTTGATTGGTTGCCTAGGAGTTTTTATGTGTGTGACACAACTAGGTTCAATCTCTTTTGATTTTGGGGCAGACACACCTTTTTCATTTGTTGTAATAGTTTTAGACACATACACTTCTTGAGATACTCTTGAAATCTCATATTCAAGATCAACAGAATGTTCAGAGGAAGTTCCAATAGATCTTGTACTGTCATTAGATTGACAGGTAGAACATTCACTGGATCTATCATCTGATACACTGGGTTCAGGCTCTTGGGGTCCCTTTTTACCATAAACATACAAAGACTCATCAATTTTCATTCTTTATGTGGTTTAGGAGTATAATCTCCACTTAAGGGATGTGGAACACCTTTAAAATCATTAGTTTTTATAAATCTACTGTACAAAGGTTTTCCAACTGAGTCCTCTTCTATACAATTAAAAATAGAAAAATTCATTTCTTCCTCATAACTTAGAACCTCATTATATGATTTTATTTAATACCCTAAGCCAATTTTACTACTTGAACTCATGCCAGAATTAATTAATCTCCAAAGATTCTTGGAAGAATCTTTTCATGAATCTAATGTTTTCTGCAATTGTTCCTTTTCTTTTACAGCTTTCATTCCAATTCTCCTATATTTTTTAAGCTTTTCATCTTTTTCATATATTTCATTTGCCTGAAATGTAAGCTTTTCATTTAGATAAAGTTGCTGTTTTTGAAAAGTAACAAGTTGAGCTTCTAGTTACTTAACAGCTTGACTATAGGCAAGTATTTGTGCTTCTTGATCACCTAACTGATTCATTTGTTCATCACACTACTAGAGCTGATAGCCATGAGTGCATGATTTGTCTCTTCATCTTCAGTGTGTTCTCCCCAATTGACAATACCATCATCTATTGTCAGCAATCCCATCTGATTCTTCTCTTGGTTTCCGTAGCTCCAAAGCTTCTTGGTGTTTATAAAAAGAGAGTCAGCTCTTCTTCTTTCCATCATGTATCCCTTTTGCTGTACATTCCCTAGCAAAGTGACCAGTGTTGTGACAATTGAAGCATTCAAGCTTCTTTTTGTCAAAGCCAACAGGTGCTTTTCCATCAACACGAACTCTCCTTCCTTTTTCGTAAAAACTCTTCATTCGTATAGCAATCATTGCTATATGCCAGTTTATGTCCATCTCTTCAATATCCAAGTCATCAATCTGTTCCAGGTCTTCATGAAGCAAGTCCCAGTCCTCTGATTGTTTGGCAAAGAGGGAATAAATAACTTCATTAGCAAAACCAGCAAGAGCTTCTTTTTCTGGAGTATTGGTTGAAGAAGTAGAATGGATGTTGCAAGTACTTGTAGGTAACTAGTAAACACCAACTCAACCTTATTAGTGCTTAGCCTTTCTTATGTGAAAGCAACATTTTGAGCACTTGAAGATGTTTTTGGGGCACCTTGGATTTCCTGCTCAAAAACCCTAAGGTTATTGTACACATCATCAATAGATAAAGTGTAAACATCTGGTTTAGTTCTCAGTCATTGCCAGATTGGACCATGTTGGGGGCAAAGATTTGAGAAACTTATGATTTGCATCCTTAGTGTACTTCAGCCACCATGAGCTTTCCAACTGAGGAAAGTAATTGTTGAATCTTCATATCCCTTTTCTAACCCATCTCGAACTGGATATTGTAAATGCTTCAAACTGGTGTTTGAAAACAAGACCTGCTACATTTTCCTTTGAATTGCATTACCACCAAACCTAGTTCTGATGGCTTCCCAGATTTCTTTTGCATCATCCATTCCATGAAATCTTCTCATATGTTCCTTGGGAATGGCCATCAACAAGATATTCTTAGCCTTCCTTTCCTTTTTCAACACTTGAAATTTCTTGCACAGCAGTTACTGGTGGAAGTATTCGAATAACACCATCTTTTCTAGTTAAAATTCTCTTCTTGGAGTTTCCATTCTGAATTACCTTCCAAACATCATTGTCAATGTACTCAAGGTAATGCTCCATCTCCATAGCCCATATATCATACTCCTCCTTCTTCAGAATTGGGAGTTGAGATATTTAAGATGAACATTGTTTGAGGAATCACCTGTTGTTTGGTTATGGTGCAGCACCAGGGAGTCTGATGCATCTTCATGGTTTGATGCTTCAACATCACTGAGATATGTTAGAAAGAACTCATCATTAGCCAGGATGTGAACATTAATGTGAAAGAAATTATAGGAGAGTGTTTGTTTGTGATTCTAGTGATTCTTCTTACTCAATCCCTATAGCTCTGATACACTTGTAGGTCCTTTGTGTTGGATCTAAATAGCCTTTGTAAGACAATACTAACTTGAATAAATACCAAATCAACGATGTGAGGAGACACTGACTAATGAATATCAAGTGTAATGGCGGAATCTTAACACAAGTATTAAAAGAACACAAATGATACTAACTTTGCTATTGATTTCTATTAACTCTCAATGGCTTTCTATTAGTTAATAATTACTCAATGGATGGCCCGTAGGGTTCCTTTTTATACACCAAGGAAACCCTAGAAGGCTATACAAAACGTGTGAAAGGATAATGCATATCCTTTTCTAAAAGATTATTTCTCTAAATTAACACTAAATAACGTAGTATCACTATTCTGTTACATAAACAGACTTAACTAAAATAACACTCCTAGTATTAACTATAGTAACTAAGCCACACTACCAGTACTATCTATAGTACTCAGCAATAAAATCATTTTGTAACTTAACTGTAGAACATAAGACTTTAAAAAGTTGTTCCAGCACATAAATTTCGTGTTTTAGACATCATTTCTACTCTTACGACTTAGACAAACATAAGTTGACACTTCCAAGTTCTTTTGAGAAAATTTTCCTTCAAGCTAGTATACGAAGTATATTTAATAACAAAACTAGTACGAATCAAACAACAAAACACTTTTCATATTTAATCCCCCTTCATGGGTAATTTGATACATGGATCGTACTCTATTTTAAAAACCATTTGTTTTGAAAACTAGAGCGACGTGGCTCTGATACCAATTATGGAAACCGTAGAGGGGGGTGAATACGTTTCCATTATAAAAACTTTAAGATCAAGGATTAAATCACTCTTCTACCGGCGGTCCCATATATATATGGGGGCCGCCAAGTATATCAGGGGGCCGCCTGATTTATGGGACCGCCTCCAGAAGAGGTTTTTGGACTAGATCTTTTGTATCAAATCACCAATCAAGTTTGACGCAATATGAGAAGTGTCGATCATATGTTTATAATACCTAAAGCATATTATAACAGTATAACCACACTTACACTATTTAGCACAAAGAGCTACATTACTTTTACTAACAAAATATACATAACCATTCACACAATCATGAGCACAATGCAAGTATAAAAGTAAAGCAATAAATTTAAATAAATAAGTAAAGCGAAGGGTAATATAAAATGCAAACCGACACGATGATTTATAGTGGTTCGGTCACGAAGCTCCTCTTAGCCCTACTCCACTCCTCGAGTATCCAACTCAAGAGTTACTTCACTAATCAACAAGCTCCCTTTCGGCGGAGAAAACCTTATACCAATGCTTACATTGTTTTCCGACACTAATCTAGATGCAAAACAACCAAACTGTCATATAATGTGCAGGAATAGTCCCTTCACATATCTAAACCATAAGACTGCATGAGCCAGCTTATTTCAACAACCACAAAGATTAGTGATGGCATTTGAGATAGCTAAAGTTGTACAAACCCCTTTGCCACTTCAACCTACTTCACTAAGCAATCTTTTACTAAATATTTCTTTTATCATCTCTATATCTACACAATATCAATAGCAAAAAATTAAAGAAGGGAAACATAAAGCAAAATGGAATCAATAAAGACATAAAGTGGTAAAGCATGTAACTTTTTTCAAACAAATTAACCTTGAAGGTATCCCTAAGCCACCCATCCTATTCAAATTCAATAAGTAACATAAAAAAGTAGGGTAAACACCATTTATGAACAACTTACTATTTTCAGTGTCTCATTATGAACCATGTACTAATTTAAATACCTTTATGAACTACGAAAACTGATAATAGCCGAGGGTTTTTTGTAATCGGTTTGACCGGTCAAATTTGACTTTCTTAAATTCTTCATCATTTTCATTTTTTTTTTATATTTACACCTCATTTCAACTTTTCTAAAATTTACCAACTAAAAATTTTCGACCAGGTTATCCTTGGTATTCCAACCAACAATACTTGGTTTTGGAGTTTATACAAGGAATGAACAAAAGTTGGTCCAGTGCATCTTGGCGCAAATGTGTCACAAACAAGGAACAACCTAATCTACATCATCCCTCTTGGTCTAAGTTAAGGTCTTGTTTGTGGATTCTATAGGCGTAAGTAATTCTGCCACAATAAGATGTTGATCTTATTCGAAAGAAGGTTGTTCCATCTGTATGTTTGAGGTGTTCAATTGTATATACGTGGTGATAGGATGCGTATAATGGGTGCACCTGCGAGTTACTTGTAGTGGAAGACGATGTCGACATAAAGAGAGACATACTATGGTATGTTTCAAACGAGGATAGAAGGTTCCACCTCGAAGGTGGAAAAAGGAAGGCGGTTCTCTTTGGTGTATAATGGTAGTAATCGATTCTCATCATGTTATAAGGTACGGATAACTTCAGACGAGGTGTAGGAGTGGGGGTGGTGAGGTGGAGAGGTGGTGCAGTATTTTTGTTCAAGTGACAGCTCAAGACTGTTGCATAGTTGGGGTCAAGTGTAGGATCAAGAAGTGGTGGAAGTGATTGAGCAGATTTGTGTTAGAGAGACACAACTTCACCTTTTTCATCGTCCTAATAGGACAAAAAGGTATCATACAGATACAAAGTTTGCATTGTTCTCGTCTTAAATGGATTAATATGGATTACAAAGTGCAATGTTCAAAGACTATTAGTTAAGTGGTGTTGTTTGAGGTTGAACCATCCGTTGCCTAGCGAAGGTTGTGGATGCCGCATTCTAGCATTGTCCTCGTGATGCCACTTGTCTATTGCTTTCAATCATGTTAAAAAAAAGCAAGAAAGAATAGGTGTGTAATGCTGTAGCAGTCTGAAGGTGAAGTGGGTAAAAATGTAAAATTGATTTATGTAGCAGCAGTTTTGTCGTGTGTTCCCCACAAAAACTTTAAGGGTGCGTTTGGTAGGGGGTTTTTATATAAAGTAATACTATGAAACATAGGTCCCGTTTGATTAGATGGGTTTAGCATGTGATTGGATTTGAAATTCCAAATCTATGTTTGTTTGTTTTTGTAGTATGTGGGTTTAGTGATATGTAAACAAAATATGAGGTGTTTACAAAGATGGGGGTTTTTTGATGGGTTTTAATGATTAAGTGGCCCAAGAATTTTTTTTCCTCCTAATCTAGTATATAGTTATCCATTAATATTAATAAAAATAATCTTTAAACTCATATTTTAACATATAATAAATTTTAAATATATTTTCTCCTCTTCAAATTTCAAATCCAATCTAAATCCTAAACAAATTTAAATTCAAATTCTAAACCCAACTAAAAACAAACGGCAAAAATTATTCATTTGGTTTATGGGCATTGGGTTTTTTAATTTGGTAGTGAAACCTTTCCTGGTGATTTTTGTATGAAACCAGACTTAACACAACTGACAAAAGTAAGTCGATGTTTGAATTTCTGCATTAACTACTCACTAAGTGTGAATCTGTACTTGCTATTTTTTTTTTTATAATAAAATGTAAACAAATTGGGCTCTACTTTACTATAGAATAATAATTAAATAGAATTCAATTCTTAATAACATTTTACAAAACATAACAGCTATTAATAATATGGAGTGAGATCCTTATAGAATATTATCATCTTAAAGAACAAATAGGTGAATCCTAACCACTTATTTTTTTCATCAAAATAAAAAAACTTTACTTTCCTACCTTCACCTTACAATGAGGTGAGATCCTTATAGAACATTATCATCTTAAAGAACAAATGGGTGAATCCTAGCCACTCATTTTTTTCATCAAAATAAAAAACCCACTTCCCACCTTTTACTTAAAAATAAAATATCTTGCAAACGGTAAATCGTCAAAAGAAAAAAAATACACCATCGCGACGAGTATTTTTTTATCTTTCTATAGAGGGGCACTTCTATATACTTTCGACGTACTTTTTTTCGAACTTTTTTTTTCAGTCACGTCTAAAAAAATCACATGTGATTTTACGAAATCACATGTGATTTTTTCAGACGTGACTGAAAAAAAAAGTTCGTCGAAAGAAATCACATGTGATTGTGGTACAAATCACATGTGATTGTGATACAAATCACATGTGATATTTTCAGACGTGACTGAAAAAAATTAAAAAAAAAGTTCGTCGAAGGAAATCACATGTGATTGTGATCCAAATCACATGTGATTTTTTCAGACGTGATTGAAAAAAAAATCAAAAAAAAATTCGTCGAAAGTATATAGAAGTGCCCCTCTATAGAAATATAATTTAATTCTCGTCGCGATGGTATGTTTCGTTTTGCGTAACGATTAACGGTTTGTGAGATATTTAATTTTTAAAAAATAAGATGAAAGTGAGTTTTTTTAATTAAATTAAAATAAGAATTGATTTAAACTATTAGATAAAAATAAAATGGATGATTGAGATGAAGTTGATTGTTCTTTAACTAGATAGTGTTCTACATGGAACTTTTCCCTAATAATATATTTATGTAAACCAAATCTAAATTCTATTCTAAACCCATGATCATACCAAACGCAATCTAAGTGACACTTGTTAATTAACAACTTTTGCTTTCTAACAAGCAAAGATTACCCGCGCGTTGCTGCGGGCGTTATTTTTTCGCGCGTTATTGCAGGGCATTTTTTTTCGGGTTAATTTTTCGGTCTCATGTTTAATAGTTTGTTTTTTTCTCATATTAAATGACAATTTTTTTTTCAATAAAGGGGATATATATATATTTTTTTTTACCCAGGCCGATAGAAAGTCGTAAACTAGATTTTTTTTCTTCTTATTTTGACGAAGAAAGGGGGGAGTATAAATATATTTATTTTTTTTCGTCCGATGAACATAAACTCACCAGTAAATTTTTTTGGTCGATGAACAGTAACCACCAGGCTAGCTGATGTGGGCTACACAGTCAGCGATGAACAGAGCCCGTACTGTTTTGGCATAATAGTAATCATAAACAAAAGAAACCCGCGCGTTGCGGCGAAGCTAATTTTTTTCCGAATAATTTTTTTTTACGTTTTGGGGGTTTTTTTTGGCGATGCGTTATGGCGGGGCTAATTTTTAATATTTTCTTTTTTTGTATGATTCGGTAAAAAAAATTGCGTTGGTACTGGCATAATTTTTTTTTTTCCCCCCCCCCGAAAAAAATATTTTCTTTTTCTTTGGGACGGTTTTGTAAATTTTTCACTGGGAATTTTTTGTAGAAAATCATAAATAGTTAAAAGGTGAGGTCCGTTTTTCTATTTTTTTTTTTTACTTTGGGCCAGATTTTAGGCTTATATTTTGTGGTTTTTTTTTTGGCTAATTTTTTCCCGGATATTTCCTTTTTTTGTACGATTCGGGAAAAAAAATTGCGTTGGGACGGGTTAATTTTTTCAGAATATTTTCCTTTTTTTGGGACGTTTCGATATCTTTTTTTTTTGCCTATGTAATGTAAAAAAAGTTGTGAACAATAAAAACTTGACGTGTTATTTTGTTAATTTTTTACGGGATTTTTTGTGTAAAAAATCGTAAAATTTAAAAAGATTGTAGGGACCGTATTTGTATTTTTTACATATGGCCAAGTATGGGCCACATTTATATGCTAATTTTTTGGCTAGATTGTGACACAATGGTATATTAGTTAATATAAAAATTTTTTTTTATATACTTAATGTTTGGGCCTCATGTTTAAAGTGCTGTTATTTTTTTTGCTATATGAGTTTTTTTAATATAATGGGTATTATAGTTTGTGACCATACGGTATTGTTAAAGTATAGTGTATCGAAGATGTTTTCGCGGTATTTTTTTTTATCAGAATAAATCAGAACTTTTGTATATTTTTTTTAACTCCTACTTTGTTCATACAAATTTAAAAAAAAAAAAATCAAATTGAGCTACCCAAAAACGGAGCCTGGTTACTGTAAGCCACTTGTCCCATCCTGTCAAAACGACAGTGGATCAGTTGCCTATTGTGTAATATAGTAATTATATTTATGTATCGGATCAGCTTGAGTTAATAGTTAATTCTTATTTGTTGTGATGGTTTTCCTCTTTTGTTTTATAAATCTCACGTTCAGTGTTTTCCATAGTCTCATATTACTCTATAATACATTTCACAAATGGTCGGTCACTGTAGCAGCTACAGTGCTACGGTATCGGTCCAAAATTTGGCCCAAACTAAAAAAAAATTACAAAACGGACCTTCAACTTTTAACTGTTTACGACTTTTTTACATAAATTTTTAAAAAATAAAATAAAAGGTCCCCTCAAGTTTCTTTTATTCGCAACTTTTTACATAAATTTATCAAATAAAAAATATACGGAAGAAATGCTTCCGAACACGAATAAAATAGACACAATATTTATTTAACCAAACCGAAACTTGCACAATAACAATGCAAAAAACTTAACTCCCGCGGCAACGCGCGGGGTAATTACCCCCTCGTTATGTACTCAACGAGAAATAAAATATTTGTATGTTGTGGCAGTGATTTCATGTTGTTTTTTAACGGTCCGGGCTTCAACATGTTGTTCGTTTTCTTGTCTGCAATGCCACCGCCACCATTTTCTTCTGTGGGCTCTTTTCCATCAATATTTTTATCAATCTGATCGGCTGTTGTGGGCCCAAGTGCTTGAGTCATTTCCATCTGTGGGTTGATGTATAAAAACACTTTCCGTAAAGAAGTGAATGGTCGAATGATTGGTAACAAATGTGGGAAAAACGGGTCAAAATAAGTGGGTCAATACCCGGCCAAATACCAGCCAAATAAGTAAAAAAAATACGTGGAAAAAACCTGTTAATAGCCAGTTTCGTGGTTAATTTCGTGGTTAATAATGATATTTAATTTTGTACATGGTTCATAATGAGACACTGAAAATAGTAAGTTGTTCATAAATGGTGTTTACCCAAAAAGTAACATACCAGAAACATTTAGTCGTTTTAACAAACCAATTAATCGACAAGAGAGAATTAGGCTTACCGATTTTAGCTAGACGATGAACCCAACTTGGTATAGAACTCGCAGTGAGTTTGATACAAACATCGTTACAAAAATGATTGCAGTATTTAGTGATCAAGTTATACGAAGTTCCTTTTCGCAAGTTCTTGCATGAGTTTTCTAACTTGCGTTAGATTCATATCGGTCCATCCCATCAAAACTTGTTTCCTAAATAACTTTCAGCTTCGTTTAACTTAAAATTCGTTTCTAACTTGCATGAATATTCTTATTTTAACTTAAAGTAGCCCAACTTTGTTCCACGATATTGCTATCAAGAACCAGATTCCTTCATCCTACAGTAGCAAAACAAGTCTAATCCAAACACCAAATTTCATTTCATTTTTGAAGTTGAATACTTGTTTACCATATAAAAGTCAACACAAGACCACAGAAAGAGCAAGCCATTAACAAACGACACCAAACAACATGGAAGTTATTCAAGACACAATCAAACTACCAGTAATTTATTAACTAAACACATGAGCTACTCTTAGCTGGAAAGAACTAGCCAAAATTACACTTCAAACTCACTGGTACAGCTTGAAAACATCGTACATAACTTCCATGGAAATTAGTGGTCGATCTTCAAGCTTTCAAGGCAAAGTGTAAGCTGCAAACAGAACATAAATATAAGTATGTCAGGATGAAATAAAGTATATATAAATGTATGTGAAATCAACACTTACATCCACAATGATAACCAACAGGACGATCAGCAATGTTGCATCGTTTTGGAATACTCATTGCAATCTCGGGCTTCACTCCAGAACTTTTAGCAGTATTGGACAGCATAACTGCACAGAGACATTTCGGGTTTTGTCCCAACTTCTTTACCGCAGCACAGCAACTAGAAGAAACCGATGCATTCTCATCTTGTGCAGCCGATGCACAAGGAGCAAGCTTGAACGCTTCCATGTCAGGGTTTTCTTTCCCACACTCACCGGCTCCATTCACTTCACTCAATTCAGCAATCACAAGAACCACAAGAACTCCCAACAAGAATATGTTTTTCATTGAAGCTCCCATTTTCTCTAAATTGTTTGTATGCTTAACTTAACTAAAGATATGAATAACTTGCACCATTTCACATGGTTTTATACTAGTTTAGTAACATCAAAGGTGCTTACACGTAGTTTACACTATCTTCAATGGTGCAAGCACCATCAAGAGATCATCGTTTTCTTTCTTTAATGTTGCACCACTAACACATAAAAATGAACTATATACTACATTTCATCATGGTACAACAATCATTCACTAAACAGGTGTCGACCTAAACAAGGGAGTGGACATTTTGTCACTACAAACCCGGGTTCACCAACCCCATTACACTTAAGAGCATCCCCAATGCTAGTTTTGCCAAAAGCTTTTAGCATTTAAAGCATTTAATGTAAATTTCATTAATGACTACGACTTCTTTGAAAAGCTTTTCCAAAAAGCTTTTAGTGCAATGGCAAAAACCATCAAAAATGACTTTGTAGAATAGTAAAAAGTCTTTGAAGGTTTTTCATATAAAACAATCATTAATCACCAAAAGCAAATTTTCTTGGCAAAACACAAGAATATAAACAATGAAACAATCACATCAACACAAAGAATTCATGTGGTGGTTCCTAAATACGGGTTAAGCCATATACAAACACCTCCTTCATCATAGTTGAATGCAAAATAATGTAATGGCGACAAAAGCATAATCTCAATTGGGGGTCATACCAACAACAAATTCACATCTAAAAAAAGATTCAAATCCAAACATAACTCTAATGATATATTAAA
Source organism: Tanacetum coccineum (assembly GCA_026074375.1). Taxonomy (NCBI): domain Eukaryota; kingdom Viridiplantae; phylum Streptophyta; class Magnoliopsida; order Asterales; family Asteraceae; genus Tanacetum; species Tanacetum coccineum. The sequence continues at coordinate 1,899 of BQNB010102724.1, read as the reverse complement.
AATGTCGTCAAATTAGTACATCATGATGTTGTTAATTAACGAGTAAACGCAAACAAAACAAAGAAAACATAAATCAAAAGACCCAAAGGAACAAAAATCAAAAGAGGAACAACAGCAGCATAACTATGCTGACTACTCTCACACCCCAAAACCCCAAGCTTAAACTGCACCACATTCACTAAAGCCATCATCAAAAACCCACACCCACAAACCGAACCCACAGCACTAACCATATACCCGACCCGAAGAGCATTCTTATTAACATGACACATGTCAAAACTAAACATCATAAGCCTTCTAGTTTCACATGATGTCTTAGCAATCCTGATGGCTTGCTTGAGACTCAAGGCAACAAGGCTAGAGAACAAGAATGAACTGAAGGAGTAGACGTGAAAGCAGATGAGGTCTTGAGAGATTTTCTTGGTTGCTACGCATGTGGGGTCGGTTACTAAGGTGTTGGTGGGGTCAGTTGGTTGCCATGCTAAGCCTATGAAGACTGCTAGTGTGAATAAGGAGTTGACGTTGACTATGCCATCTAGTGCTGTTATGTGGATTGCGGTTCCGAATCTAGTCATGTGGTTATTGTTGTCGATGTTCATGGTACTTGTTGTTGTTGTTTTTTGTTTGATCTGGTGTGGATGTGATTTTCCGGCTTTAGATTTGGGAAAGAAAGTGACAACTGACAAGGAAGCGTGTCTTTCCATGTTTTTGTCGGTGGTGTTGGGCTGGATTATAATCATTATTGGTTGGTCCATGGGCTCTAAATAGTAGATCCAGCATTTTAAGCCAATGCTTACGTCTAGTAATATTGATATGGAAAAAGATCCTCTCATGTTGTTCTGAGAGGTAATGTTCAGCTTTATCTTTATTTGATTGTACGTTTGATTATTTTAATCAATTTCCAGAATAACACACACAAACCAATTTCACCTTTACCACTTTCGGATTATTTCTCCACACACAAACCGAAATTAAGTTTGGGTTTTTTTTTTAGGTTTTGGCTACAATAATACCGACTCTTACAAGCTTTTTGGGGTTTCGATTGACACATCTAAAACAGGTAAGAAGCGGTCGGATTTTGGTTATGTTTTGCCACCGGTTTTTGGCATAAACATTTACAAATGTCTAAAGAATTTGGTGTGTTATGTGAAAGTGATTCTGCCAAACTGAATAATGTTTGGATATTTTAAATAATCAGATAATAGGATCTAAAGAATTTTGATTAGTTTGTTTCTTTATCCTATTTGTTGTTGAAACATATGATAAAGATTTTCCATGACAAGTAACTTTTTTCCTTTTGTCTTTTATTGATATGTTATGGCGAAATGTTTTGAAAGCAAGTCAAGCACCACAAGGAGATAAGATACAGGTCCCTTTCGTTCCTTTTGTTTATTTTTGAAGTGATCAGCCCATTGGCCACGTTTGTCGCAAATCAATAAAAAAAATAGTAGCTATTGACTAAGAACAAATGAGTGGGATTCCACGTGGCTCTAGAGGTACAAACCAAACGCACCCTAATGTGCAGCTGCAAAACAGTATATTCCATTTGATAATGTATATTAACAAGCAAGATTAACCGCGCGTTGATGCGGACGTTAATTTTTCGCGCGTTGTTGCGTGTCATTAATTTATTTTTTTCCTTTAATTTTGTGCGAGTTTATTTTGTCGGTCTCATATTTAATAGTGCGGGTTTACTTTTTCAGTATAGTCAATTCGGATATGTTACCGCGGGTATTTTTTTATCTGAATGCGTCGGTACTTTTGTAACATTTTTTTCCTCCCTATTTTGTGCCAACAAATTTTTTTTTTTTTTTTTTTTTAAACTAATTGGGCCGGCCCAAATTTTTGAGCTAAATTTTTTGGGCTTTTTTTGGCCTTCATATTTAATAGTGCGGGTTT
>BQNB010102723.1:2008-24181 GCA_026074375.1 Tanacetum coccineum | reverse complement strand
ATACGTTGTATTTGTGTGTTTTGCATTTATATTGTGCAGGTAACGGATATCAAAGAAATGACACAAAATCAAGCCAAAACGAACAAAACCGAGCACGAGAATGGAAAGAGCGCAAAAAGTCAAAGTCAAAGACAAATCCGATATCGAAGAAATGTTAAATGGGCCAACCCGTACCCATCTAATGGGCCGACTTAAGCTTATAAGCTTAATATTGCAAAAGGCCTATTTTGCTAAATGGCCCAAATCTGCCAAAATCCCAAACCAAGCACTTAACAACCCACACGTAAGACTGTTAAGTCTTTTACATCTGAGGTCCTTATACCTTTGCACCGTTAGTCCAAAAGGACTAACGATGCCAGTCCTTAACAAAAACAGAGCAACGACTGTTAACCTTTAACCCCTTAACCTCCAAAATCCTTTACACCCATGGTCCTTTTCCCCCTTATACCTCCCTTAACACTGTTAAATGTCAAACACAATCAACCTTGTACATTTGGGCGCCAAAGATACTATTCATATGTCACTGTCGTTTCGACCTCTACATCCCATGACAAAACTATCACCCTCCTAACTCAACCCCACTCCACTAAACACCAAATGCCACCTTGGCAATCCTTTAAATCCCCATTCGTCAAGGATTGAAGACAAAGAACCAATGGCTAAGATGATAGGACTTGGAGACCAAGCAAATTTGATGGCTAGGATGGATTTTGAACTTCTCTCACACAAGAAGAACACCCTATCACCCTCTCACTGAACTAACACACTTGAAGACCCAAGACCTTGAAGATTTTTAGTATAAATAGGACCCTTTTGTAAGCCGTTGAGGCATCTAGTTTTTTCTTTCAGCTTATATTTAAGTTTGTTTTAGCTTATTGTACTTTTATTAAAAGCTTTGAACTGTTTTTAAGTTTAATAAAAATTTAAGTTTTTATGTTAAATCTTGTTTTAAGTTAATGCCATTTATGTTTTTTACCAAAAATCACTCAAAAAGCTAATTTGGAAGATAAGCCAAAAAGGGAAGGGCTTATAGGTTTTTACTAGCTTGTTTTAAACAAGCTAGAGCTTGTAGACAAAGCTCTTAAGAGCTTATTTGCCCTTGTTTAGAGCAAAGGGCTTTGTAAGTCCTTACTTTTCATTTTTAGCTTAAAATTGCTTATTTGCTTATTTACTGCTTATCTTTGCTTATTAGTGTTGCTTATACCTTATTTATGCTTGCTTATTGCTTACATGTCATTTGCTTATGTTTTTATATAAAACTGCCTTTTACATTGCTTTAAATTGCTATTCTTGTTTGCTTATTTAAGTGCTTATTTCTGAGTCACAGTTGCTTATTTGTCTTCATTTTACCTTGTGCTTAATCTGTTTTGAGTTTGTTTAAGTTTTCTCAAACTGTTATAAGCTTAATATGGATTTTCATTTTCTTAAGGGGTGTTTGGCACTAGCAGTATTAACATGAGTTAATACTGCTTGGTGTCTTTTGACCTTTAAGTCAAATTTGAAGAGCTCAAATTAAGCCTATAAGTTAGTTTATTTAAGTTTTTAAAATTTAAAAGTCAATTTTAAGGATCTTAGTAAACATGTCTTGAATCTGTGGTATTTTTAGTTTTCTTTGTCAGCTTATTTGTTTAAGATTTTGATTAGGTGCCTCTTAGTGTGTTTTCATGCTTGTTTTGTGGTGTTTAAATGCAGTAGTAAAAAGTTGGACAAGTATGCTTTAGTCTTGTGGTTTTGGTTCTCAATCTGTCAAAGTGTTACTTTTCAGTTTTTAAGTTTAAAAAGCCATTTTTCAATCTTAATTTTAGGTTAGTTAAAGTTAGTTTTAGAATTTGAAAATTCTTGCACAAGCTCTTTGGTGTATAAGCTCAATCTGTTTGAGCTTATTTTGTCTTTTTAAAGTCTATTGCATAGCTTAAATTAGGCCTGCATTCTTGCTTTAGTTTTTACAAAAACTTGAAAAACTCAGCATATACTGAGTTAACAACCCTTTTTCATAAGCCTTTTTCATAGCTTATTTAAGTTTCAAACTCCTTTTTCTTTGCTGATTCTTGAAGCTTATAGGATAAGCTTGATCTTCATATAAGTCATTAAGCCTTAAGGATAGCTTAAGGCCTTTTAAAATAAGCTAGAAAGTGCCCCCCTTGGTTCTCATTTTTGGCCAAATAGCTTATTTGCTTTTCTGAGCTTATTGGACTTGCTTATTTGGTGTTTAGTCATGCTTATTAGGTTAGTTTAAGAAACTTGTAGCTTATTTTACTTTATGTTAAGCTTTTAAAAAGCCTTATCCCAAATCTGCCTTTAATTTTTAAGTTAAACTGTCGCACCTTACTTTTTCATGCTTTTTAGCTTATTCGTTTAAGTGCTTATTTCAAGGTTTAATTTGCTTCTTTCAGGTTTAGTGTTAAGCCTCTCTTAGCTTATTTTGCCTTTTTCTTTAGATATAAACGCCCAAAACCAAAACAGTTTGGTGTTAAGCCTCTTTAGCTTTTAAGTAAGTTGTCACCTCTTAGTGCTTATTTCGTGCTTATTTGTGGTTTTTATAAAAAGTCATTTCATAAAAGTTGCTCATTTTTAGGTCTTAAAGCTTTTTCATAAAAAAATTACAAAAATAAAAACTAGGGAAATTGGGAAGTCATGGGTGAGCAAGGCTCGAACCCGTGACCTCCACAACTTCTACCCAGTCTTTACACACACACCACACAACCAACTGCCCTGGGGTCTTTTTCGATTACCATTTACACTATTTTATATTTATAGTCATTTTAGCCAGTTTTAGTTATCAGCTTATTTACCTGCTTATTTCAACTGCTTTTTCATATCTTTTATTTTTTTTTAGATTTTAATTAGTTCAAAGTATTTTTCATGAATTTTTCCGAATTAATTTAATATTTTTAATTAATTTTTTTTATTAAAACTATTTTTAATTCATATTAAATAAAATAAAAGTAAAAAAAATATAATTCTTTTTTTAGAAATTTTCTTTTATCATTTAGGACTGTTAAAAAATAAATTTGCATTCGTAGTTAAATTTTAGAATTTATTTTTTTAAAGAACGGGATTTGAATCTCGTTATCGTTTTTAGGATTAAATCTTTAATTGCTTTCGTTTTAGTTGCCTTTCTTGTTTTGTCATATTAATTAGTAGAAATAGAATCCAATCAATCATTGACCATTCAATCACGCGATCACGAACTTAATCTCGATTTTCAATTCACACCTCGTCGGGACACGACCCGTGAAGGTTTTTTAGGGTTTTACTTTGGATAAAAGTAATTTCCCTTCTAAAAGCCTTACAGAATTCTTATCATTGATATTTTGAGATTATCCTTTTTATATATTTAGTTTATATTATATTTATATATATACTAAAAGGATTGAATCAATTTTTGACTTATATAGATCAATGATTGGATCATTGATGTACCTAATAGCTTCAAGGCCTAATATAATGTTGCTGTATGTGCTTGTGCAAGATTTCAAGTCATACCTAAAGTTTCACATCTTCATACTGTGAAGAGAATCTTTAGATACTTGAAAGGTCAGCCTAAATTGGGCCTTTGGTATCCTAAGGACTCACCATTTGACTTGGAAGCTTATACTGACAGTGACTATGCTGGTGCTAGTTTAGGCAAGAAATCCACAACAGGAGGTTGTCAATTTCTTGGGAGGAGATTAATCTCATGGCAATGTAAGAAGCAAACTATAGTTGTCAACTCTACTACTGAAGCAGAATATGTAGCTGCATCTAGTTGATGTGGACATGTGTTATGGATTCAAAATCAAATGCTAGATTATGGATACAATTTCATGAATACCAAGATTTTCATTGACAATTAAAAGCACTCATATGCAATGTTTAAGAATACCAATGTTACACGTCAAGACTAAGCAACAATTGAGATTAGACATCACTTCATCAGAGATTCATAGAAAAAGGAGATTATATTCAAAGTGATCAAGATCACACACTGATCACAATGTTGCTGATTTTACTAATAAGGCAATTGATGTAGCAGATTTCATATCTGATTGCAAGATTAAGAATTCTTAACCTCTGAAGTATTTATTGAGGGGAGGTTAATTGTGTTACTATGAAGCTGATTATACACAAAGGATGCTTGTAATGAAATGGAAATGCTGCATAACAACAAGCAGAAGTGGGTGAAGGGTCAGGAAATCCCACTGAACCCCAACACACATCCACACTGTGTCACTATCTAATGTTGAACCAATCACTGTTCCATCATTATCTTAACCCAAAAAGACTCAAAAACCTAGAGAAATATCAAAAGGCTCACTTACATATGTCAGTCTAGTGGGACCTATGCCCATTGTAAAAACAGATGTGACTTCATTAAGGAGTGGGAAGACAAAATGGAAAGGGTTTTCCTACAAGCTACATCAGCTTAGAAGCAGAGCAGGACAGTGGTAACATAAATAGGACCCAATCCATGAGGAACCCTAATGATTCTTTCCTCAGGGAGCTGATTCAGGTAGTGGTCCTAGGTGCCAAGATACCATATTGGGGGTGCAGAAGCTCAAATTAGGTTTGAGGCTGCATCTAAATAGTCCAATGATCCACCTCTCTTAAGAGTTAACACACTTAGAAGTGGGAAGGACATTATGAAAGTAAAAGAATTGATGGAATTTTGGACCAAACTGTCTGAAAGGGCTCTTGATTTGTGATATAAAAACAGATAGAGTGAATTAGTGAGAAAAAGAAATGAGAGATATAGTGAGCTAAAAAAACAGAAAGAGAGTTGTGTGATATAAAAACAGATAGAGTGAATTGGTGAGAAAAAGAAATGAGAGATATTGTGAAATTAAAAACAGAAAGAGAGCTTGTGAGAGTCAAATTTCATGATGGAAATGCTTTTTGGAATTAAATTAGAGTTAATGCTGGTGTATCAAATAAGTTTGCTATCTAAATAACTTACATGATGCCAGTATTAGTTAATACTGCTAAGCTTAAACTCACTGCTACCAGTATTAGTTAATGCTGCTAAGCTTAAACTTAATGCTGCCAGTATTAGTTAATGCTGCTAGGCATAAACTTACTACTGCTGGTTAAGTTAATGCTGCCAGACTTAACTTACTACTGCTGGTTCAAGTTAATGCCGTTGAGGGAGATTTCATAAATACTTCAATTCAGGGTTTCAATCAATCATTCGATCGATTTTACACATTGATATACTCTCTAATCAAAATCCTAACTCAATTTCATCTTTAATCCTCAAAACCCATCACAATGTCGACCCCAAAATTCACTGAAACACATAATCTATCGCATTCTTTATAAAACATGACGAAAGTAGGGGTTTGAGCAGAAAATCACATTGATTTTTCTGAATGAAAGTTCTATCAAATATGCGCTAATGGTGAATCCAACCATCTATACTTCATGCATTAAGCAGTTCTAGGCTACTACTAAGGTAAAAACTGTCAATGAGGAAATGCAGATACAAGCCCTATTAGATGGGAAGAAGGTGATCATCACTGAAACAAGTGTAAGACGAGCTCTTCACCTAAAAGATGCTAAAGGAACAGATTGGCTACCCACTGCTATCATTTTTGCAGAACTTGAAAGAATAGGTAATGAAACCTATTATAGGAAGCTTACAATTTTACAAGCATTCTTTTTCCCTAATGGAAGTTTTAATTCATACATCTAACAATGCCTTATGCTAAGACAACTGCCTGGAATGAATTCAGTAGTACTATGGCCTCTGCTATCATATGTCTTGCCACAAACCAAATATTTAACTTTTCCAAGTATATTTTTGACAATATGGTAAAGAACGTGGAAGGTGGGGTTAAAATTTTAATGTATCCAAGGTTTGTGCAAGTGTTCCTGGATAAACAAGTTGATGATATGTCTAAAAATAAAGAGATCTACGTTACCCCCTCCCATACCAAGAAGATTTTTGCTAACATGAAGAGGGAAGGAAAGGGATTTTCTAGTAGGGTTACACCTTTATTTCAAACTATGATGGTTCAAGCTCCTGAAGAAGTATGTGAAGGGTCAACAGTTCCTACTGATTTCTATCACACTATTACTTAACCATCTACATCAAGACCCCAAAAGAAACAGTCAAGAAGGAAACAGAGAAAACACAGTGGTCCTACAGAGCCTGTCACTGATGAGGCTATCAATGAGGAGCATATGACTATTCCTTCCTATGATCCACCTCAAAGTGGTGAGGATAGAATGCAACTTAATGAATTGATGGACCTTTGTGCTAAACTGTCTGGTAGGGTTCTCTCGCCTTGGAAAATAGCAATACTTCCTCAGCTGCAGAGATTGCCACATTGAAGGAGAGAGTTAAGAAGCTGGAGAAGAAAAGGAGGTCCAGAACTTACAAGCCAAGAAGACTGTACAAGGTTGGTTTGTCAAGAAGAATTGAATCCTCTGATGATGCTAGTTTGGGTGCTGTAGAGAGGATGCTTCCTAACGGGGAGGAAAATAACTGATACTTGATGCTAGATACAAAGGTGACCTTGATTGATGAGAATCAAGGGAGAAATGATAAAGACTTAATGTTTGATATTGGTATTCTTAATGGTAATGAGGTGTTTCAAGAGCCTATAGTTAATACTGCTACAAAAAGTTCAATTCCAGATAGTGCTACTGATCCAGTTACTACTGCTGGTGAAGTAGTTATTACTGCCAGTGTTGAAATTCCAGAAGAATTGACTCTTGGTCAGACTTTGATTGAGATTAAAAGTGCAAAACCCAAGGCTTTAAAACCTTTTGCTACAACAGTTACATCCTTCTAGCTCAAGACAAAGGCAAAAGTATTGTCTATCATGATCAGGAGGAACATGCACCTTCATCTACACTAATGTTTCTTCTTCAAACTGAATCCATAGGCTAAAGAAAAAGGCAAGGCAAAAATCGTTGAGACTGAAAAACCTTTGAAGAAGAAAGATCAAATTGCAATTGATGAAGAAGTTTTTAGAAATCTTGAAGCTCAACTACAAGCTGAATTAGAAGAATAATAGAGGATTTCAAGATAAAAGGAAAAAGAAGCTAACATAGCTTTAATTAAATCATAGGATAACACACAAGCTATGGATGGAATGTAGCTTCAATTGCTCAACAAAGGGCAAACAGAAGAATAAGACCAGCTGAGTATTGAAGAAAAGTCAAAGTTGTTTGTAGAACTCTTGGAGAAGAGAAATAAATACTTTGCAGCATTAAGAGCTCAAGAGAAAAGGAACAACCCACCAACTAAGTTACAAAAGAGAAATACAATGTCTACCTATTTGAAAAACATGGCTAGATACAAACACAATTAGCTAAAGAGCAAAAGTTATGATGAGATCCAGGAGATGTTTGATAAAGAGATGAAAAGGGCAAACACTTTTGAAGAACATGATACAGAGTGGTGAAAGGCTGTAAGACAAAGCAGAAGAAGTTTTAAAAGACTAGAGAGAGAACTTGAATCTGAAATCTCAAGAGAAGCAGAGGATTAAATGAACATGTGAGAAGCTAAAGAGATGATGATCAAGAGGAGGAAGATATAAAAAACAAATGAGAGATAGTTCAAGAAGATGGGAGTTAGCAATTATGCATAACCTCTAGCCATTAAGCCTCCAGTCATAGTTGAATAGAAAATCATCAAAGAAGGAAAGATGTGATACTTTCAATTGATAAGAGCTGATGGAAGTTCAAAAAGGTATTCATCTTATGATTCATGATCTTCAAAAATATTGACAGGAAAAAGACTTGAAAACCACTTTGGAAGTTGGTTTAAAATCTAAACTATAGAGAACAAAGGCCAGAGGAGGCATATGAAAGAGTGTTATAGGGAGATCTAAAAGTAATGTTTGAGCCTGATATAGAAAGTGAAGTACGAAGGAGTCTAGAAGGACACAATGTGACAGTATGGAAGTGATTTTCTCAAGAGATGTTCCACTTTTTAAGATTTAAAGATCTGATATCTTTATGTTGTAGAAAAAGAAATATCCACTTACACTTGCTACCATCACTGGAATGCTCAACAAGAAGCTTCAAGTAGATCAATGGAATAAAACGTCTCTTTTGAGTCGTTTTCTATAATTGTGACTGTCGTACTATGAAGTAATACTCCATATTAGCTTCTGCTGCTATATTGTAAAAATGGGGGTGTTACATCCCACTAATCCAATTTGTTAGGATTAAAAGACTTTTTGAAGCTGTTTGGAAGTTACTGCTGCTAAGGTTAGAGTTACTGTTGCTAAGCATAACTTAATGCTGTTAGTGATATTAGTGAAATATATGATAAGTAGTTAGTACTGTTAGTTACTACTGCTAGTATATATTTCTACTGCTAATGGAAGTTAAGACTGCTTAGAGACTTAGAAGAAATACTACTAAGTTGAAAAGTTACTACTGTTAATGTAACTTAGTACTGCTGATGAAGAATGAAGAAAATATTCTAAGTAGTTACTACTGCTTGTACACAGTTAGTGCTGCTGGTATAAAAGTTAATGCTGCTGGTTACAACTGCTAAAAGATTACAACTGTTAGAAGAGTTTCTACTGTCAGAATGATAAAGACAAGAGAAAGGATAAAGATGAAGATTGTTTATCAAGATTACTTACGGGATAAGTATGAGATATTTTTGTAAAAGATACGTATAAGTTATTTGTTTAGAAGATCATGATAACTTAGGAAAATATTGTAAGCCTGTTAGGACTCCTTGGTGTATAAAAGGAGGTCCTAGGGTATAGAGTTTGATGTACCAAAATCATATCAATTCAGGTATCTAGAAAAGTGTTATTCGTAGCTTCAAGGTTTTGTAAACCCTAACACTATTAAGAGTGTTCGTTTTATATTAAGGCTAAAAGTTTAGTAAACTGTTTGTTATTACTGTTTCATTGAAATTCTTCTTAGTGTCATTGACTAGATTCCGCATAGTCTTTGATATTCATAATCAAAGTTTCTATCATAATTGTTTTGGATTTGATCAATACAACTTAATCTTATACAAGCTAAGCAAGATCTATTATATTGGGATCAACAACAATGATCACTACTTATAAGAGAAACCTTGCAACCAATCTTTTGGAAAAACAAAATTACATGTCATCAGCGTCTAGAGCACAAATGAGTCACAAACCATTGAAACAAATTAGATAAGGGGAGAAGATGCCAAATTCTTATTATTGTTTCAAAGTCTGTCTATTGTAGTCATAATCTATAACTGAAGCATTATTAACTATATGTCAAGACTGACTGTGACGTTGAATGTCGGATGCTCCACCATCCTACCTGCCAATTCTAAACACTCGCAATCGTCAGGCCGACCAAAAAACATCACACACGCTTTCTGTGCTACGATGGTCACGGATCCTAAGTTTTTTTGGGACTCTGTGCCTGAATAGAATGCTTTTTTCCATTGCTACCCGTGATTACAGGAACCTTTACAAAAGCAGTCATCAACCCATCACCACTGATTGAATAATAGAGTTCAATCCAGGTAACGGGATCCTACGTGATAAAAAATCAACATTAAGCTAAAAAATGTTAAATAAGTACAGAATAATCGCAACTATCAATTGTCACTCGTAAATTAAATTGTTGATAAACTAATGCAAATTTTCGTCCAATATACTTTTACCCGGATAATGTATTCAACCCATTTGGTTCTTCTCGATGGAAATGAGAAACAAGTAATACTAAATAGTGAAAAATATCAAATAACATTTTACTTTCTATTACACCTCCAAAACATTTTTCCTACTAATATATTTACCTATAATCCTTTGTCTTTTCTCTATGTTGCATATTCCAAAAGATGTATTCTGAATGATGTTGACAGTGAGGCAGTCTCCTTTTTTTTATCAGAACATCAAACTTGAACATTTAAGGAGTGTTTAGTATTACATGTTTTTAGCTTATATGCTTGTAAAGAACCACCTTCATTACATTTATGGAAAAATATTAATTAGCGCAAAATAGGTATAAACAACATGTCTCACGTTTAAACTCTAACGGAGCAAACAGGTAATCATTAAGATTGACGAAAAAAGAAAACAGGTTGAAAGTCACCCAAAGTGTAGTGTGTTTTTAATTCATATGGAAAAGGTTTATTCGAAGACGAAAACTACAAACCTAATAAGTGTACAGTTTGACATGTATCATAGGCAAGCTGTCTTTGGCACGTATTCGAGAACCAAGATGAAATAAAGGCCATCCTTGTCTGTGGTTGGATAGAAGCACTGTTTGAGTCAAACAACATTGGGTGATCAAGCAAACACATTGTTTGCAAACACATTTGAGGACAAATACGTTTCTATTGTTCTTGAACATTTATAATAGTAAAAGCAAGAAGCAGTTACTTGGCAAGAGTTGCTTCAATGTCTGGTTTTTTGTTGTAGTTGAAGGCATCATCAAATCCAAGAAAACATCCCAAATGCACGACACCCTGCCACCTCAGATGTTGCACTCACTATATGTCGTAAAGTAGAGAAGAAAAAAATATATAAGAAGATTGTGCATCCACTTTTAAATGGGATATTCATTGGAACTGATCATAATCACCTTGCATAGAGGGCGTTTGGCTTGGTTATAAAGACTGATTGTATGCTTATTGGTTTTATAAGATGAACACTGATTATCAAAATCAATATGGAAAAACCTACAAACTTAGAATTCATTTACGCTCACATGGCTACCTCTTATATGCTTAACCATGTTGTGCGCACACACACAAAGACACACGCAGTTTACCCGCTACTACAGAAACTACGCTTAAGCCTTGTTTATATCAGATACAATTCCAAATCATTTAATTTATACCCTTAATTTTCTTATCAAGGTGTTTGCTTAAACTTACCTAGCTTATGGGCTTATTGAGTGTTTGAAAAGCTAATAAGCTCACAATTTTGACCATATGAGCTTATCTTAATTATAGCGTATCAAAGCTCATAAGCTCAAGTTGATAAGCTCATAAGCCAAAAATTGTGGCTTATTAACTTTTAAAAAGTTTAATAAGCTTATAAGCTGGCCAAATAAGCTTAAACAAACACCCCTAATGGAGATTCAGTCTCTACTACCACATTAACAGGTCCTACAGATAGAAGCTATCAACAAAAAAACATGTATTTTGTAAAAAAAAACCAACTATGGTTTCAACTTAATATGTGTGAGAAATAGTACATGCCATTTGGTTTAGGAGATGGCTTTTACCTTAAAGAGCAGATACTGGTAGACCAACCATCCGAAATATCCAAGTCCTACCAACTCCATAATCTTTGGAAGCTGAAATTTTCATGGAACGTGAAAAACAAAATCATAGAAGTTTAGGAACTTATGATGTCCAAGATTGATATAAAACCTACTTTTTTGTTTGGTTCTCTACTTTTTAGCTATTACTTACCAGTAGGACAGAGTTGACGGAACCAATAAGGATTGGGGACAACCAAATTGTAACTCCTCCTCCTCCTACTCCTCTTCTAGCCTGTTTTAAAGCGCATCCATCTAAAAATAACCAAAGAAAATAATGATTATAAGTGTTCAAGATATTCTTGAACCAAGTATCTAAAGTATTTGATGTTCTTTCAGCCCTATTAAGTTATGTTCATAACTATTGAGTATATATGTTTGGTGGCAACCAAATTATAAATGTTAAGAGTTTGTTATCGTCTTCATCTTGCATATGCTGCAAATGCAATAATACCACAAAATAATTCTAAAAAATCATACCCAAACACCTCTAAAGAAATTCAATCAAAAGGAAGTGCAAATGATCTTACCTTCCTTTGGGGACGCTTATTTTTACGTTGTCAAGCAATCCTTGGACCTGACATCAACAACAACGACAACAACACCGATACCCAATCCTCTTAGCAAATCTTAAGTCGAAGATTGAGTTATGCCTGCCAGTCTGGTACACGTGAAAAGGGAAAATAACGCGTTTAGTTTTTGTCAGCATATTACTTGTTGCAGAAAATTCTGAACAAACGGCGTAATACACACAAACCCACATTCACACAAGCACACATTCACACACGCACACGCATGTTGTCATACATACATACCCACACAGATACATGTAGCCATAAGTAAATATGTTTTCGGGTATAGTACATTACCCTCATAAAGTAGCCTGCTTTCTAAATTCTAAAACTAAAACTAAAGGTGTTGCTGAAGGAAGCATACCTTATTGCAAGCATTGTAAAAGGCAGCAACGCTAAAGTTTCCAACGACGCTAACAATTGCACGATCAACTTCAAAAGTGCGATTCTTTACCTCTATAATAAGAATTTGCCAAAAACCAACTAATCAAATAACCGATGATGTAAGCGGGTACCTAGACTATAGGAGTACCAAAATTAGAGCATAAAAATATGGCCATTCAGAGTGTAATATAGTAGGCTTCACAGGGAAAATATGTAAAGAAAAAAGCAACCTCATACGGTAACTTCCAAGTACATTATACCTACACAAATTTAAACACTATTAAAGTAGATATAGAACACTAACGGAAACCAATTGTGGCTGCCATCTTTTGATTTTGGGGTGTACTGTAAAAACCCTCATTTCATCAAACTAACAATTTTTACCAAACCAAAACCCCTAATTACAAAAACCGCAAAAATAAAGACAAACCCAACCCAAAAAAATTAAAGTATAACAAAAAACAAATTTTACCTATGCAAACGCATGCCGGTTCGGTTGATTGGTCGTCAGAGTTATTTGTGGTAGTGGCGGTGACTGAATTTGTTGTGTGTATGATTGTGTGTTTTGATCTTGTGTTTAGGGTTATCCGGCTAAAAAGTTTGCGTGTTTTTATGATCCGGTTAGTAGCAAAAATGTGGGGAAAATGGTTTTCATAAGTAAGTGGGACAAATGGAGAGAAGGGAAGAGATGGTGAAGATGACGATGACACGTACCCTTTATCAGAAGAAAAAGGATACATGTGTGAGTAGAAAAATAACAATAAAATAAGTTAAAAAAATAATATAATACATGTTACTGTTCATTTTGTGAGTAGAAGCAAGTCAACATTTAGTATATAGTATAATATAATGAGACATTTTGAAAACAATTCTTTCATGATCTTTGATTTTTTATTCTAACGTGACAATCTCATCAAGATATTTATCCTCTTTTTGTTTGAAAGTTTGTTTCAAAGAGTCACGATCAATTTTGAATTTCAAATACGCACCTTTTTCTTATAAAATCTGATTTTTTAACTCACCTTTTTCTTTCTTAAGGTTTTTAATTTTTTTTCAACAAGAAATTGAGGTTGAAATTTATCATATTCCTTTTAAAAATTGGTGTTGTTGACCGATTTGTTCTCAAAAACCCAAACCCTTTCCTTATACGTCTCAAGTTCCTTAGTTATCAACACATTCTTTCTTTTCATTTCCTTATTAACCATGCGTTGATTTTCAACTTCTATTTGCACATTTGTAATCAAAGATTCAAATGCATCAAGCTTTTGATCATGAGCATAGTAAGCATGTTCAACTTGTCTACCTTTAACCTCCACATATGGATCATCAAAAATGATATTACAATCAATTTGATCATCAACATATGTGGGCTTAATAGTTTCTAATTTCTCATGTTTTCGTTATTCATGATCTCTATTTGAGAATGGTTCAATTATAAGTTCGATCTGAGAATCATTTACCTCACTGACAAAGTCAGAAGCGTAAGTCAGTTTAACATCAGAATCATTGTCTGCAGGTTTAATGCGAGCCATCATTATCACTGATGCACTAAGTTCTTCCAATTGCTCATCCCCAGATGCACTCATAAGCATAAAATCATTCGTTTCATCATCAAGATGGATCCCAGCCTCATCTTTCTTTGCTAACAACATATGTTCCCTGATATACTTTGAATCAGGAACCACATGTTTCGAACACTCTCTTGCGTAATGACCTTTTTCATTGCAATTATAGCACTGGACTGTTGGTATTTTCCCAGAATTAGCAATGGTTCTTGGATTCCTTTGAACATTTTCAGCATTCCCATCATTTTTCTGAACAAAACCATTCCTAACATTATTTCCTTGATTCCTAACAATCCTTCCAGAATTCCTACTACCATTTCCAGCATACCCAACATTCTTGCTTTGAATATCCACACGACCATCTTGTATGACAGCTTGATTCTTTGTATTTGATGAAGTACAAAGACGATTATTTGTCGAGGTTGAAAAGTGTTGAGTGATTTCTTGAGCAAGAAGCATCATTGTTGTTGAGAATTTGTCTTCTTGATCATCACCTTGTACCTCTCCTTGATAATCATCATCATAATCATGCACTAGCGAAGGATGATTGACATAATATGATTGTGAGGACCGAGAATATGAAGGACTAGCAAATGTGTTTGCAACTAGAGCAAGTGGATCATGATTTCTAGCAACTCGTTTAGCTCGTGAAGAATTCACATTTGGTTCATTTTAGCTCAAATAATCATACAACTAATCATATTCAACCTTATGGAGTTGTTCTAATTACCGAACCATCGTAACATATTTACTCCATTTTAATTGTAGTGAATTAAGAAACTTGGTATTGGTCACAATTTTATTTTAAGACGTTTTTCCGTTCCATGCTATTTATGAGCCTTGAAAATCTTTCATAAATAGATTCAAGAGATTCATAAGGCTCAATAGAAAACTTATCAAACTCATTTGTGAGTCTGAATTGGCCCAACTCAGTTCCTTGCATCAGCCTTTTCACACGACTCCACATTGCCTTAGCAGTTTGGCATGCATCAACATAATTATAGATGTAATTTGGTATGCCTAGAAGAATCATGTTCATTGCATCAATAACTACTTCAAACCTTTTCTTTTCATCATTAGTTAGATTTGCTTCAGTTTGTATTTTTGTTCGTGGTGAATTTGTTGGACTTGTTGGGTCTGGCATCTGTTTCATCACATAAGGACCGTTGTCGTTTGTGTTGATAAAATATAATGCCTAAAAACATTAATAATATTTTTTCACATCTTTACGTTTTGATAATCACAAAATTTAAAAACGTTCAACGTAAAATTAAACGTAAACAAGTATTTAGTAGTAAATATTCATTTCAACAATTACATCACTTAAAGGTATGAATAAACAAATGCTTAATGCATTTTATGATCAAAGGAAATTTTTATTCAACCTCAAACTTTTATAAAATGGTATAATCATTTTTATAAACTTACAAAACATTTTCTACAATTAAAAGAAATGTTTTATTCAAAATAAACATTTTGAATTTCAAATTTTCGGACCTAAAACGACTCGTGAATTACAAATAAATCTTACCCATTCGGTCCACAAGATTCATAATCTTTAGAGATAGATAACCTTCTGATCTTACCAAACTCCCCAAAGTGTCCATCAGGAAAAGAATAAAAATAAGAAATGAATTTCTCTTTTTGTTCCATCGTCGGATAGAATGCAAAGGGAAATAAAGGTTTAGTTTATTATTCCCCGTCTATAAATATCCAAATTTTGATGCCTAATACCCCATTTATTGTTCGAAATGTATAGGAACAATAATCAATTTTAGCTCGAATGGTTTGTAGTGGAACCCTACCCTCTCTGATCCATTCAACACGCATAATTTCTTTTTCGTCCATACGTCCTGCAATTTGCACTTAAATTCATTTTTCTTTTTGTGATAGCAGCACCTTTAAGTTGATGTCATGTTTACTTGTTCATAACATGTCAAAGAAACTAATAAATCCCTTATAATTTAGGTCAACATAACAATCGGGCATATCTCTAGCCAACAAATCAGAGAATTGATATAGTACCCTGTTTCAATTTAAAGACTAAATGGATGTGAGGCATGTGTGTGCCTAAAATTACTCCCTTTGGATGTATGTATACATTATGCAATGATCAGTTTAAAGTGTTTGGTAAAAAATAACTATGAGTTTTGCACATATTTTTGAAAAGACCCAAAAGTGGGAGTTTTAGAAAATGCACATTTTAGGGAAATTGTTAACTATGTTAACTGGCCAATCAACATTCTCAAACAACAAATATGTAATTCTAGTTAAGTGATTGATTAAAAAGTTGCAAAGTAGGCTTACCGAATCAAGGCCTTCTGTGCAGGAACCCCAACTGACGCCACCATTCGCACACCATTACCAGGCAGGCAAGCCCCAAGCAAACCCGCTCCAAGCCTGCAACATTACAAAGACCCCCTAATAATAATATACCCACTCTCAAAACTGAATGCTAAAAACCTGTAACCTTAGAGCAACCAATATAACGGTCTTATATAATCAAAACCAAAAACACAATGTACTTATTGTATTGCTCATTAGGTTTTATGTACTTCTAGCACTAATTCATTATTCTGAAACATATACAGAAAACAAACTTAAAACACAATTGCTAGTTAAAAGGCAATAAGAATGTATAAAACTTCAGTTAGATAATGGTTTTCATAACCAAACTAGAACTTCATATTCTTTATTGGCAAGTGTCAATGACCTTAATGTTCGTATGCCAATTGCTCGTGTAGCAAATATAATAACTGAATTTTCCGCAGACTACTCAAACAATAGGATTTTCATAACCACTAAAAAGCCCCAATTTAATACCAAGAAACATGTCTATAGCACTGCGCAGACTAAAATAGATTATAAAAAAAATCAAAACACAAATAGATTACCTCAATTATGATTATATATATAAAAACCTTTACCTGATTCTTGACAAAATTTAATCTCATCAGAAAATTGGATTGATTGAATTCAATTTGCCGATTTTGATTTAGGGTTTTGATATTGTTTGTTTTCATGGATACTGTTGGGAAAATTTGTTTTTGTAGAGGAAGAAATCACGGTATTGATTTAATTTGAAAACTAGCCCCCTCCGTGTTTTATAAGTTTTTTTTTCACATATTTAACACGTATATTTTTTCACACAATATCATTGCTGGGCGGTTTTACTAAAAGTTGACTAAATTGGTTCTTAATTTTGACTTTTTATTAGCCAATCAAATCATACGATTTTGCTTACGTGGCAAAATCAAGCATTCTTATTAGTTTAAATTTTAAATTCATAAGATTCAATTTGATTGAAAACTCCGAAATGATGTAATTCTTTTATTATATAAAAGATTACCCAATTCATTTTTAGTCATTTTATAGATTTAAATCACTTACCAAAAGCTTTAAAAAATTAGATCTATTTAGACATTTCAGACGATTATATCTTTGACCGAAAGTTTATGAGCCTAGATCTTTTTGACACGCTGAACTTTTTCAGTTTTAAAGCATATAAGTATATTTTGATTTCTAGACAAAAAAATGTATTGAAGTGAACTCATCCATTTTGACTAGTATCCCAACCCGCCAATTTTATCATCAGTTTTTACTTAAAAACGACATATTCAAAGCTAAAATTAACACTCGAGAAGCAAGACTAATTACATACCTATCTGAGAAAATGCACGACAGTGCAAGTATTCCTTTTAAGTTCAAGATCCCCATTATCTTCCTTGTATCCTCTTTTGTTTGTTGATCACATATCCTATCCATTATACATACACAACCTCATTTACACCACATCAAACACATGCATTTATTCAGAAGGCTTTATTCATATATATTGGTATAGACATCATTAACAGATTACCTAGTATATGTATTTATAAAAAACAAAAGAAAAAAAAGTTATATGATCACGTTTGACTAACCTTTGTAGCTTTTTGGGTATCTGATGTTATTCTGCACCGCAAAGTTTTCGTTTTCCACGCTCATCGATATTTACGAACTGACCATAAGCAAAAAAATTCTTTATCATAACATATTCTAGTAACATCAAACAATATTTCAAATTGGCCATGAAAACTTTAGACTACAACTCGTTAACCAAGCAAAATTTAATAGAGGAGTTTACCAAGACATCATGTTTTTATTAAACTAACCACACCATGCCGATAAGTGTAAACAAAGTTAACATATAATGAAACTTCCCACCAATCATTAGTGTTTGACATATATGGTTGTCGTACATTTGTTTTCAGAAACCATTAACACTATTGAGACTCGTAATACAGTAAAATAACATGTTACCTCTTATCGAAGATCTTTAATCTTCTTCTTTTCCATCTTAGTATTGACTTTTATCTTATCAATTAGAAAGAGTGAATAAACCTGTAGAGAATTCAATAAAAGGTTAATGTAAGGAAACTTACATCGTTTAGATATATATGGTTGTCGAAAAGAAGCCGAGATAAGAGAGCACTATCATCAGCGCCCCTGCTCGCACCCAAGGAGTCGGGTGCTCCTGAGATATCTTCTTAAAGGATTGAAAAGACTGTTACCAAAAAATAGCACCGTTAACTCAAAGATATTATATAAAGATTCAATCTAAAAGTAAACGTAGTACGCTTTATAGCTAAAAAATGA
The DNA here is from genome assembly GCA_026074375.1 of Tanacetum coccineum. NCBI lineage: Eukaryota > Viridiplantae > Streptophyta > Magnoliopsida > Asterales > Asteraceae > Tanacetum > Tanacetum coccineum. The sequence goes on along the minus strand of BQNB010102723.1, from coordinate 5,811 downwards.
TGCGGACCTGTTGAGCCACGTTGGCTTCACATCCAACAGAAAATCTCCCAGAAGTGAGTAAAACCGAGCAATTTCACTGCCAGGCTACCATTTAACAAAAAAGTCGGTACTAATAATTTAACAGACAGTTTTGCTTAGTAGTCCCAAATACCCCAAATAAGAAGTCTCAATAAGCAATCATAAACAACCTTATAAGCAGTTATTCTCATAAGCAATCTCAAACAACAACAACATCACACATTTAAATCACTTATCTTAAAAAAATCATACAAAAACCCTAAAATATTAAAAAATTAAAGATTAGTAATTAAGCTTGATAAACTTACAAATCGATTTAGGTTTAACTCATTATTCTCATCACTGTTAGTCGCGATAGATCCAAAACTTCTTTATTGAATGTGGTTTTCTTCTGATAGCTCTAATTGAAACAACAGTTGATTTTTCATAATAGGTGGGTATTTGCCGAGAGAAAGAGATGAAAGGGTTTTTTAGTAGATTATAGATTTGAGATATGAATGGATTTGTGGGGATGTGTTGAATTGAAGCAATGAATGCAATTCTTTTTATAGATGAAAATATTAAAGACAAAGCATCTCCTATTTTTTGTTGGTAGATCATGGTGCCTCAGAATTATTGGTTTGTATGTGTGTGTTTTTTTTTGGAAATCACTACCTGAGAAAATATGGGGGCAGCTACCTCAATGATTGGGCGGTGAATGGTATAAGTTGAAGAAGAAGAGAAAGACACGTGTATGGAGTATGTGTTAGTCACCATGTTTGTTTAATAATAAAATACCAACTACCAAAGCACTAATTCATTTGTGAGGAGGAGGAAAGGAATAAGATACTATATTAAATAATTTAAAATGGGCTACTGTTCATTTACTGAGTGTCAATGGAGTCAACAAATGTAATAGAGTACTAGGCGAGTACCCGCACATAGCAGCGGAAAATCCCTATCGGTTGAAAATTAACGATATGCAATATTGTGGTTAGATTTTCGTGTAACGTTCAAAATAGATGATATTAGGATCAAAACGCTTTTCGTGGTAAGCTTTCTTGGCAAGAGCACTCTAACTCTAGCGTGTTGTCTGACAGAAATCCCAGCATTGATGATATTAGGATCAAAATGCTTACATATCAACCTCGTGCCATTACATAATCTATTTGCCAGATTTAGATTTCTTAAAAGAATAATCGGGCTTCCAATTTTCAAGCTTAGGAAATGAGTGGGCAATGCGCTCACGTTGAGCGAGTTTAAGAATTCCAAATAATAGAAGTTGTGCATGTCATGTGCTTCATCAAAACTATAATAAACCTTCTTTTCGCCTAAAAATCTGTCGATTAACAGATCATTAATGTTGTCAACGTGATTCTTTATAAGATTGCTCTTAAAACTATATCATCAAATGAATGAGCATTGGTGGCAAAAGAAGGAAATATTCAATTGATGAATGCATCCTTTGAGGTAGCCTAATCAGTGTATGAAATGGTCATGTCATCAGGTATGCGTACATAGTCTTTATCGATGACCTCTTCAACTCCGTCATCGACTCGTAATAGGAAGTTTAAAAACCATGGGTCTATATGTGCCCTCATGTTTATGGTTAACCGCATTTTTTAAATCTAGGCCAAAGAGGTGACATCCGTTGAGTTGATTCTACAATATGCTCTCGTGAAAACCTGTTACAAAAGTCTTACCACAATAAGGATAATGGCTGTAAAGTTTGACAGAAAAATATGCATGAAAATCAGTTTAAGGAATAGACGATTTGTTAAGATACTACTAAATTTAGAAATACACGATTTGAAAATATATCTTGTTAGAAAATCATATTAGAAACTTGTTAGAAAAATCTTTGCACAATCATTATTAAACTTATGAGATTATAAGTTTCAACTCTTTCAAATCATTCCTATATTTGCACATGATTTGCACACTGTTAAATCATTACTATATGTGTGTGGGTTATGTATATATATGTACATTCCTTGCGACAATGGAAATTCTTATAATACATAATTAACATATGTGAACTTGACAACCACTTTCATATCTTTAAAAAATTTCGTTCCTATCTTATTTTCATTGCTAATTAGTATGTCACCAAATTCCGTGCCTATCTTATTTTCAATGCTAATTAGTGTTGTCATTGTGTTATGTATACATGTAAATTCCTTACGTTATGTATATATGTACATTCCTAGACATTTTATTTCTTGTGATGCCAAACATACTAATTAGGAATCCTACTACTATCACTTTAACATTAAGTATATTTGTGATTTTTTTTCAATGTGATATTTATCCTACTACATGTAAAGGAATGCATGCAATATGTGTACATTTAACCAAATATTCTCAAATTATAGTAGGTTTTGTTATTTGAAACATAATCGTTTACACACTGCTTTAGAAATGTATGTAGCTGTTCCAACACGGTTCTAGTAACCACACTCGCGAGAAAAACATTGAAGAAGTTGCGAAGATAATATCTTCATGCAGATCTCGGCTCTAGACGTGATATACTCAAAAATCCTTCAACTTCCACATTATCATCAAGATTGTTGGTAGAAGGATAAGAAAGATCTTTCAAGCAATTCCAGGTATTCAATAGCATCTACTTTCTCTCCCCAAAGTCTAAGAAAACCAGTCTATCCATATACACGAGAATTCGTTGAATGAGAATATATGATTTTTTATGTATATATACATTCTAATAGCCATCAAACAAACAAACCTTCATCACGCGTCGATGTGATGGATTCCTTGAATACTTATTCCGGTAATAATCGAGCTAATTTTCCTTACTTTTCTTCTCTTAAACCAAATCAGCAAGCTTGTTGGCATTCCATACCACCTGCAAATTATTTTTAAGCTTCAGAACATTTGTATTTGTATGATACACAAAATTCTTTTCATTACACATTATTCAATGCTATTTTATCTATGTTATAAAGAGATCAACCTCATGAGTTAAATAGTTATCAGGATGGTTGACAAGAAAGAAATGCTCAACAGGCTCGCTGACGGATTCATCAACATCAAGTGACACATTCTTCACAAGGACATGCGAAAAAAATTGAGTTTGATGAATCGTTAGTGTTGAGAAGGAGAAAAAACAATATGGCATGTAAATAGACCCGCCTTTTTATGAACCAGTAGGTTTATCATCAAGTTTACATATGATTTATGAAGTTATGAGCAGCATCATCTTCATTTGCAACATGAGCAGCGTCATTTTCATTTGGAGCAACATCATCAATGTTTTGTTATTTTCGAGTACCATTGCTTATGCTTGGATGTGTTGTTTATATAGGCATTAGCATTCATTCAATTTAACAATTAGCATTCAAATCAACAATTAGCATTCAAATCTATCCTAAATTAGCATGTGTTTTATTTCCCAGCCTAAATTAACATGCGTTTTATTTCCTAGCCATTCTTACTTCCTAAAATAAAATGATTCCTAGTTTCAACATTTCAAAAATGCGTAGAATTTCTTTTATAATGTAGTATAGATGAATCAATCATCCTAATTCGTACAACTGTTATGCGTGAGCATTAAAATCATGAGTCAATCATCCTAATTCGTACAACTGTTATGCGTGAACATTAATTGTTTAAGTAATTCAGTTTTAAGTTTTTAAGTTTTTCAACTTTTGTATGAAAATGCTTTATAGATAGTATAGATAATATATACTTCACATTTAAATTTTTTTTAACTCATTTTATCTTTATATTTATTGGTGACCTAACTAGTCGATCATCAGCACATACATGTGGACGGCAATGCATTATTG